>NIPM01000903.1:0-39088 GCA_002738285.1 Holacanthella duospinosa | reverse complement strand
ACTATTCGGATCCTCTAAAATAATTTTGGTGATAATTGACCTCTGATACTCTTTACGGTCCAATTTTCTCCTCCTTACTAGTCCTGCCTCTATAATTTCGTCAGTATAAAGCGAACATAGAATAGAAAATTTGAAACATTCTTTTGGCTCTTTGATGTTAATCAAAGATTTCCTTCCTGAAAGTATGGCTGGAGTTGAAATGTATCCTCTTCCTCAGTTGGGTTATATATTCCCACGTGAACCTGCAGTTCCTTTAGGCGTAATATTTGCCAATTACTACCGTTAGATAAGTATAAATTTAGTGAAGAAATTATATAGCTACATGAATTCAACAAGACTTTTGATATAAAATTGGAGTGGGTTAGAGGCATAAAAGGGGACCCGATTGAGTCATTCATATGAGTTACATTGTGAGTGACTTCCATCATATCAGCTAATATTCTAAAACTAACTCTAATACCATGAAAATGATCAATCAGTGCTGATAATAATCGTACTAGGGGTTGGCAGACTGTTTCGAAAGCACTCGCCACCAGATACTCGTTTTCATTGATTTGGATAATGTAGATCAGAACAGATCCTTGGAGGGAAAATTTGGCTTCTCGGAAAGGTTTAATATCCAAGTTGTCTGGACTAACGAATTTGGCCCTCCCGAATCATAGTTGTGGGCAACGCTCCTCATGATGTTCCAACGAAAAAAAAGAATACCCACAATACGCACAGTCATGAGTCTGAAAATGAGAAAATATATTTTAAGCTTTGTTATTATACAGATTATGTGTTATAGCTTACCAGCTCAGTGTGAATAGCCATTCTTTATACTGGCGACAGCTGAACGTACAGCTCCCATCAGCCCTTTGATAAGCACACTTGATCTGAAAATAAATATTTCAACTGTTATACACTTATAAGCTAGACTGGATAAAAATGTTAAAATATATACTCACCAGAGAAATCCTACGTCTCCCTCTTGAAGAGGGAAATTCGTCTCCATTGTTCACGTCATCCATTTAACAATTTTCAACTTTTTCAATTCAGTCCAAATAATTTGAAAACAAATTTACTGTCAATCGTTTGTTAGAATAGTACACTCGACAGTAAGTTTTTATTAACTGATGATATTATTCTTGTTTCCAACAGTTTTTATTGTGGAGAGGGATCCATAAATTCTAAACAATACTCACGAAAATATACTACTAGATTATATGCACAGTTTCTCGCAGTAGAGTGTTCAACCATACAGACTGCACAGGCTTCTCCACTTGCTGCACGGTTTCCAATGATAATGGGCAATAGTTCTTGGGCTCTGAGATTTCGAAAATGCACATTATCAACCGGAATGAACATGGGGTTTTCTGAAATTTCAATTTCAAGGCAGTTCCAAACATAAGTCTGGAGGCTTTTTAAAATGATGAGACTTCGATTGAAAAATACAGCAGGAAGAACATGTGTTGAAGTTCTTGGAAGATAGAATACTCTTTCTCCTTCGTGTGAAATCACAGCAACGTCTGATAAAATTTCACCGCGACGATTCTCGTAACACGAGATAACCATGTAGTCGTAGAGTACCATTTTCAATACAAGTTGTAATTAAATTTTATTCATTGGTACACTCACAACTTGAGAGAGATTCGAGTTTCCAGAGGAATACACGAAACGGTTCCGATGTATTTCATCAAGAGGCGTCCAAGGATAAGAGAAAATGTAGATATGCTAAGCCTTATAGTAAAATGTTACACAGAGACTATATTGCCGTTTAATTTAAAGGAAATAATAGTACTAGTCCCTTTAACTCACGTAAAAGTGTGTAAATACATGAGACGAATGGCTCTTTCCCGTTGAGAGACTTTAGAATCTTGTTTATATCCTCAAGGGCAGTCCCATTCAATGGATGGTCAGGCCAGAGGGATCCATACAATACTCCATCCTTTTCCCCTTGAAAGGCTATACACTCTTTAGATTCACTCGCACGATCCATAACGAAAAGCCCTGGCTTTATATGTGACTTTTCATCTGTACAAAAGAAATTTTGACTCGCGTACAGGATCCAGCTCTTGAAAAACACTTGCCCGCGCTCAGTACATTCATTGCAAGAAAGCACTGGATCCATCTGACCTGCTAAGTATATGACAATAATGAGATCATGTTCAATAATATACTTATAAATTCAGTTAAACTAACCTCCACAGACTCCGACAACGGCAAACAAAACCAAAAACTTTACCGCCATGGTAACAACCAGACTGGTCAGCGACTCGAATGCAAATGAATTGAACAACGAAAATCCCTTCACTTCTTACCATTATTCTAATGATTCTAGTCTAGACGCCTCTAATAAGGTACTCTCTTTCACGACAAAAACAAACGTTTGGATAATTTTTATTAACAAATTCTTTGAAACTTAAAATGTACGATTACACATACTTATTTTAACATCAAAGGGCAAGTCCCATTTACACTTTGGGAGACTCTTTTGACAGAATCCTTCCCTTTTCTCTAAACATGGAAGTAATAAAGTACAAAAGTCCTGGACAATACTCTCGTTTTTCTTAAGATATATGTAATCAAAATCTTTTAAAATTGCCTTCAACTGTCTACCTTGAGCTAATCCATTGAAAACATACAAGCAGTAGAGACCACATGATGGGGTGTTGTCTGGTTGGATGGGTGAAAAGCTCCTCTCGTAAATTCTAGTAAAGGGACCGTACGGCTGAGTGAGATTGTAATCTTCCGGAGAGCCTCCCAGACTATCAAAGAAGATGACAAAGGAAGGTTTAAGATGAGCCCATAATACCCAATGGTAGCCTACAAGCAATAAAGAAAGAACCATGCATTAGTCAAACTGAATTTGGGATCATGTCTAGAGTGCCTGTATTGAAAATAATGATTGAAAACTTTTTACAAGGTATTGACTTACCAGGGGTACCAGAAGTCCCTGTATTTTGTATACAAGCAAAGGGTGGTTTGGTGTTTATTTTCACAATCTCATCATTAGCTACGACAAAAGTCCGGATGAAAGGGTTTGTACATTTTTTTACACAATCCATTCCCCTCTCTAGTGTAAAAGTGTCCATTTCAATCTCTGAGAATTTCCACCTCCCTTCTCTTGTCGATTGTCAACACGTTGGTAAATGTACCCAAAACAATCACCTCAAGAGCCTTTGTTGTGGTCTCACTAAAGTTGAGTGTAACCTCTAGATTATATGGCTACTATAGTAAAAAAGTTTGCTATCAAGACTAATGTATAAACGACTCACCCTAATGGCCCCTGAGCGTAGAGGTAGTAAATCCGTAGACCCTGCCACAGGAGTAACCTCAAAAAGATACAGACAGTTTCCCACCTAGACAAAAGTAAACCCATCATAAAGGAACCCTTGGAATTGAGGAAAAAATTCTTTTACTAAAGATCCCGCTCTTACTTTGTAGTTGCTTCTGTCTATCCCGTTTCCAGTGAGTCCTTGCCCCAAGGCTCCAAAGATTGAGTTGTATGCTTGCAAGTACAAGTCTGTTCTATAGTTGCATAGAATTTCCTTGTAAAATGGACTCGCCTCATCACTCTTGATCACTAATAAACGTCAACCCAAAGTCTGCAAAGTTCTGACAACTGGTTTTGAAGCTTCCCAGAAATGAGGCAGACTCCACGATTCCCACCAAAATCATGGACGGCTTACGAACTGAAAATATTTGTTCGGTTGTGTAAATGGACGTGCCTATGGGGATGCTTGACCGCTTCAATTCCAAGTCTCTCACGCTATAGATTGCCTTTGCTCCAGAAGCAAACAGCTGTTGGTGTCTAGACACAATCTAATGGTTCACTGTGTGACCCTTTAAATAGAGGGAAGCTTCTTCAATGGAAAATGTATATGCCTTGTCGGTAGACGTATCCAAACAAAAAGCAGCGGGACTGGTAAATGTAATATCAATGTTTATACCACTTGGAATCCAAGACGATAGTTCAAAAAAAGAAGCACTCGGTCTTCCAAGAACGTCCACAGTCTTTGATAGAGCCGTCATTGCCTTTCTAGCTACCAATCCCGTATTACTATCAGTAAACTGATTTTGGAGAGAGTCTGGGTAGTAGCCAATGGCAGTAGAAAGACTTGTCTTTACATCTAAACCCTTTCCCAACAATGTAGAGAGGATACCACGATAAGGGTACATCATGTTATAGTCTGTCATCTGCTTCCCTTGAACTGTGATTTGGCAGTTTTGGAAACAGGCGTAGAAAAATTGATTACAGACTGCAACATTTTCGCTGAGGGCTAGAGCTGAACCGTCACTGTTTAAAACTTTGCATTTCAAGTACATGTAGCTTGAGGCAAAGTCAAAGTAAATGTTTGGAGCAATGGAGTCAGATATATGGAACGTAATGCTGGTGTTGTCCTTGACTGTGTTTACTGGAACAATTTTTATATAATCAGACTGTAAAAGGCTCACATCCAATACTGGGCTTGAAAAAATGTCTAATTGAGATAGGAAGCTAGGCTTTGAGCCTGAAACCAGTGAATGATCCATTTTATTTTGGGACACTAAACTTGCGCTGAGTCTGTCTTCCACAAGATTTTTTCTTTCCCGATTTGGAAGAATGAGCGGGACTCTTCTTCTTGAAACTGGATTTTGCAACTGGTTTGATTTTGATTTGTTTCCTATTCTTATAAGCGTGTCTACGTTTGGTATGTTCTTTTCCTTTTTGATTAGATTTGGCGACAGCCTTTTTCCCTCCTCTACCCTTTTGACCCTTTCTCTTTTTTGCTTTTTTTACACTCTGCACCGGGATTGTGTAAGGGAACACCAAGGGAGTTAAACCGCCGTAACCAATTTGAGTAGGTGTTGAAATATCCATTTTTCTAAGTTTACAGACACCGTCTTCACAATAAACTTCAAGCATATGAGTCTTACTTTTACAAATAAATTTTATACAAGAACTGGCTGGAGCAAAGTCAATTTCTACACTGAGACTTGTGGCGGGACGACAGTCATTTAAATCAAAACGTTCTGTTTCGAAAATGGAGCAAGACTGTTGTATGTCTCTCTCATTTCAGTAATTTGATTCATGTTTTCATTGCAAAGTTGAATCTCAATGTCTTGAATAGTGTCTAGGTCAACAACTGGGTAGTAGAGGAGATTGGCGGGATACTTGGGAACGAGACTCACGTCTGTCGTAGATTTCCAAGAGACAATTTGTTTGTCTGTTGAAAAAATCCCCAAGTAAGGGATACTTTTCCCATTGAAAAACTGAGGTTCGATTACATTGGACAAAACCAAGAGATGATCATGTAGAACATCAAGATCAATGTTAGCGACGCTGGGAGAAGAAGGGTGGTCGTAGTTGAACCAAAAGGGAGAAACGATCCTAAAAATTGTTTCTAAGAGGGTGGAAAATTTCACCATGTAACCAGATCTTTGAACACCGTCGGCAGATATTACATTTCCATCATAAGTAAAGGAAATTTTATACGTCTGGAGTGATGTGTTGATATTTTTCATCAAAGAGTCTACCGTTGGCTCGGCTGGCTCTTCGACTGTAGCATAGGACAGTTCTTCTCGGAATATATTATAGCTCAGTGGCATCGTAAGGTCGATATCATTTAACATGTCATTACTCGGTGGGTTTTCTGCCATTGTCTCTCCTTTGGGGAACAATGTTACATTAAATCCAAGGGCGAGAGCATAATCTTGTGGTATCTCGACTTTATCCTTTTCGTCTTTATTGCTGAAACCAAACAGGACTTTGTGAACTTTGTCAACACGTATAAAAAGTCCCAATGTGGGGGCATAGCGCTGAAACAGTTCATTGGACCTGTTTAGAATTTCCTCATACCTTGAAACTTCTTTTTTCCAGACATTGATGATCATTTTGTATCTCAACATGACTGTAATCTTATTGTCCCCGTCATGGTGACCAAATATAGTTTGCTTTTCCTTGTTTGCCTTTGGGAAATACCACAAATCACACAAGGCAACTTCAAGGGGTAATGATTCACCACACTTTATTTGATCTAATAGTTTATCACGAAAAGAGTTTGTTTTGTTTGCTGAAAAGAAACTTGTTGACGAGTTACTACTCATAGTCACATACTTTGAGAATGGTGTCATTTTTCTGAGAGCCATTATGATTTGGCGGGAATTGGAACTGGATTCAATTCTTCGGTCAAGAAACTTCCTGAAACAGAAAAGTAACGTGGCCTTGATACTTGGCGTCTAGTTTGAGACTGAAAGCAATTACCAATAATTTCGTCTCCTTCAAGGGTTTCCAAATAGTAAAATGGAGGGACAGCTTTGATTGCTTTTCTTATCCTAGATGAATCCAATCATGAGTCTATGATTCAATGAAATTGTTGTCAAAAACTTACTTGAAGATGTTGGTTGAATATGACTGAGTCTTTGATGCCTTTTCAAAGGTTAGTCGATTTCTTGCAATTCTTACAAACTGTCCGACCTAAAAACTTAAATTTAAATTCCCGCTTTCCTATTGTCTGGGACATTTCTTACTTTATACTTTGGAATTTGGGGTCTGGCCATGATTAACTTGTTGTAAACATTTCGAAATACCAAGTCTTTGTTGGGGGGATCCAGGGCCTCTGTAGGGGTCATTTTTATAGTAGAATGGTATCTAAGAAAGAGTATGTGTCTGATAAATTACATTATATTTACAAAATGTTCGATTTTGGATACCTGTTANGTTGTTGTAATTTCGGACGACGTGAGGCCAGAAAGATTTGAAAGAAGCTCCAGGATCTACCTCTTCCATTCTAGTCATGGGTTTTCGAAGGGTCTGAATCACCCTCTCTGCCTACAACAGAGTACACTTGTTAATGTATAGACTCTGCAGGGTATATATCCTATTACCTGAGATGCCTTTCTAGTTGATCTCACAGAGTAGAGGTGAATGTTATAATTTTTTAGATAAGAGTCCATGTCGTGATTCCAAAATTCCTTTCCATGGTCCGATAGTATAAAATAAGGATAGTGCTAGAAAGTTTTGATATGTCTAGAGAGAATTGTAGAAATGCCTTTTAAAGGCAGGAATGACTCACCCCAGATTGCTTAAAGACGCTTTTGAGCGCGGCCAAGACTGATGGGCCGTTTTTGTGTTCNTTTTGAGCGCGGCCAAGACTGATGGGCCGTTCTTGTGTTTGGTATAGGCTGTATATAGAAATCGGGAAAACATATCCAAAACTACAAGTACAAAGGAAAACTTTTCACGTTCTGCGGTTTCCCTGTCTAACTGCATCAAGTCCATGGCATAGCTCATATGGAGGAAAAATATAAGAGTGGGACGAGTTTTGGGGTTTTTAACAACGGGGCGATGAATGGAATATGACTCGATGCCAGACAAAATCTCTCTTACTTTTTTTGGGTCCTTGTACTTTCCTGTTTTAAGAAACGTGGGTAAACCACTATAACTCTCACTTTTTTTTTGTCTAGATAGTTTTTTTTTATTTGTCTTGCAGACATAATGAAATTTTTTTACAAAATACAAAATGAATGGGTTGAAATTTTTAAAGGTCCAATTGCTTTAAAGTTTCCACTTCCAGAGTCTGTAGGCGGGAGACTTCCTCTTGCCACTGTCGTAAATGTTGACTGTGATTACGGACAAGAAATTCGCTAAAGTTTTTGAAAAAAGCAATCCTTCTAGAGATTTCGATCGACCTGTTGATAGAGAATGTTGAAATATTTTAAATAAAACACATTATTATTTATTACCCAATGCGACGTAAATTATCTGCGGGTTCATTTTGTAGAACATGCTATCATACTCCTTGTCTCCTGGAAGTCCAATGACAACACTTTCATAAGTCTGACCCTGAAACGAGGAAAATGAATTTCTATTCTTTATCCTAATAATTATTTCCCAGACCTGTGCTTTGTGAACTGTCATGGCGAATGCCAGCTTCAAAGGATATTGTGTACGTTGAAACGATTGCCTGAGGAAGGGGTCATAGATTGGATAATTTACTGGTGTTATGGGAATATCGTTAAGGAGTGCATAAGACTTGCCACAATAAAAATCTGGCTTTACAAAAATATAGGTAGGGAAGCCTGCGCCGTCCAATGTTTGCTAATCTCGGTCACTGTCGCTAGAGCTCCATTATATAATCCTAAAAAATTCAAGGTTAAAGCATAGTGTGAGGTAAATAGCTCACAAGGCGTACCTGCGTCGGTGAAGAGATTTCTGAAAAGATTAAAATCATCAACAGACATGAGTAAAAGCATATTTGTAAAAGATAAACTCTCTTTAATCTCTTCACCTTGTGATCATGACCCTAGCTCCGACACAGATTGTAAGCGTTTCAAATGATTCCAAGGCTCCCCTCCGTCTATCCACCGAGTTGATGTGTACAATTTCACTTTCAAAGTACTTGAGCTTATGTCTAAAGGGACAGAGGAAAAGATATTATAGGATTGGATATATACTCCAAATGAAATGTTGTATGAATCGACTTTTTTGTTATCTCCAAAGAGATAGGGTGATTCGAGGAACTTCTCCAGCTCTGTTTCTTTAACATTGTCAATCACCCTTGTCTGTAGAGCCTTCACATCGTCATCAGTGAGTATGCCCATCCTCACTCTTGAAAGAATCCCTTTAAATATGGCTTGCCCTGGACCTTGACGCATAATCTCATCCAATAGGATAACATGATCAAATGTAGCATATGCGTCCATTCCATCCTTAACCAATCCAGTTGATTCGTCTTTGCGGTAGAAAATAACCTTGTCTGCAACAGGTCTTAACCTAGGGTTCAGTTTATTATTTTTATCTCATTCATTATAAATATCTTCTCAACCCTTACTGTGCCAAGTCTCCCATCATACAAATGGTCAATCCTCCCCATGGTTCGCTGGGATTGAAAATGGCTCGAAGTCTACGCTCAATGTATCCAAGTAGTTCAATTCCCAACAGACTCAACTAATCAAAGATGATAAGTTTCACTCCTTTGAGCCTTTCAGCGGGAAAAGCGGTATGCTCTTCCGGTTGATTTCTCTTAAAGTTCATACCAAGAGAGAGCCCAGAATGAATAGTCTGTCCACCTAAATAGTCATGGAGATGTGATAAAAATAATGCTCGTGTCATGCGTAAAAATGTTCAATACCAGAGGCAAATGATGCACATCCTGTGAAGCTGAAGACTCGGAATTTAATTTTTCGTGTGTCGAGAAATGGACGCAAGGCAAAGTTTATATATGATTTCCCTTCAGACAGTAAAAAGGCATGAATGAGTAAAATTTAAAGGGAAAAGAGGGAAATTGTAAACTGATAGTACCTGTTCCAGCTGAGCCATGGCAAATGAGCCTTTTCCCTCCAAGACCGAGGACGGCACTTGTTACCAAGTCAAAGACGAGACGTTGTTTTTTGTTCAGCTGTTCGGGCAGCACATGGGGAAATTTTCTATTCTCATCTTGTGTCTACAAACTCTATAAAATCTGCTGGATTGGAGGGATTAAGTTTTTTCTTTTCAGAAACTTTTCGCTTTCGACAACTCATGTCTATGGCACTAAATTGTAGTATTTCTTATAGCCCGAATTGGGAGCTTGGAAATGTAAATAACACCAAAATATTTCAACAGCAAGTTTTTCAGTTGAGGCAAGTGATGCTTGTTTGGTTTACCACATTGAAATTCGAATCCTCCAAAAGTAAACTTTCTCTTGCTCGTCCACTTGGATAAACTGTTTAGCACAGTCACTAGATTAATAGTGGAAAGTCTGGTTTCAAGAGAGCACATATGTTGTGCGTATCCATCCCAAAATAGTCCACAAGACATACACTCTTGGAAACATTCCCTAACCATGAGTTCAATTTTTCTACAACGTTTCCCGGAAAGTTTTGATTTCATATGCTTAATAGTCGTTTGATTGTAAAGTAAAACTTTCCGCGGTTTGTTTTTAGTTCTCATTTTATACCTATAAACTAAACATTACTTACTAGACAAAATCTCGTAATGTTTCTAGCCACAGGAACTTTAACCCAGTCGTCTGATTTAATGAATCTAACCAAATGAAACTAATCTTCCTAGAGCTCTTTGTAATTTTTATTCAACAATAACTAAAAATTGTTCTGGAACATTTGTCAGCAAATTTAAAGATGGATCCAGAAAGTTGAAAATAAGACTGAGGCGTTCAAGCCAGCTCCAGTTAAAACTAATACATAATGTCATGAGGGAGACATCTGGAACTTGGACATTCCTCATTATAATATATAAATACTTTCAGGGTAAGTTTGCTGGAGTTATCCTTGTAAAGTCCCAAGACAAATGACTGGAGCAATGGGTTGAGTACAGGGAGGTTTTGGTGGAAGGAACTAAAGTATAAATATCCGACTTACTTGCCATCTTAACCTCACTCTCATTTTAAAAATTTACTTGTTCACAAGTTATCAGAAAAAGTTAAATTACGCAAGTGAAAAGGAACCAGAAAGATTATGTCGCTCTCTAAACTGTCTGGTAACTAACTTTACTAACTGAACTTTTTACTTTTCACTATTTTACAACAAATTATTCAGTCGTGGAACTAAATCATTTATATTTTGTTTTCAGACTGCACTACCCAGCAAAAAGTATCCGCATTCAAGCGGAAAATAATGGATGATGAGGATGAAGCTCCTCTTCGAAGCAAGAGAGCTGCTGAAATTCTTCGTGGGGCAGTAGAAGTGGCGGGAACGACAAACACAACTATACACGAAGAAGTGTTTCTTGACGGAGAGTTGTCTTACATGGAAAGATGTAAGAGCATGGAGTTGAACTGCCATACCAAACAAATGTTCTTCCAAGAGCCCGGATTGGTCAGAAAATTTGGAACTTCAATGACATTTCATACTCGTCTTGGATTCGACCGTTATTGCTAAGGTAACTTAAATCCTATTTCTGAATTTGTTATTCTCGCTTTGTCTACAAGTTTAAAATTCAATCTCATTTATATCATAGCCTACAAGATTTATATCAAAAAGGAGAATATGAATAATGCTCCAACCATAATGGGAATTTTGTTGAAAGAGGCAAATGAAATATTGGACTATATGAAGACGACTTGTATTGAAATTGACGAGTCTGTAAAGGAAAAGATACCAAAGTTTCACTACGGAGAAGAGGAGCTGAGAGAACCCAAGGAGCTGGCCTTTTGGCTCCATGATGATACTTATTATAGGTAATTAGTTGTTGAACAAAATATATACATCATCCCAAGACCCTTTCCAAGTACATTTGTCTTTTATTTGACAGCCCTACTTTGAAATTTCGAATGCGGTTCATTCACATAATGAGGGACCGATACCAAATCTTTCTTAATGTACCAGCAGACAACACCAAATTCGAAAATTACTTTGGTGAGTTTACTTTGTATATTGTTAATTATTAAATAATTTATTCATTTCCTCTGGGTTTTCAGGGCCAAAGCTCATTTTCTGTAGAGCCGATCTCAACGAATTCATCAAAACGATGGGTGAAATTTTGAATGAAGTGGATATGGAAGAAGCATAAGAAGAAGAAGAGTATGTGTCATGATTCGTAGCTCGTAGTCTATATAAAAATTTTAAATACATTCCCAGCCAAGTGGATACTGAAAACATGTAAATATATTTAAATGTCCTGATAACTTTTACATTTTTACAAATTTTAATAAAAAATTTTAAATAAATAGTGACATAGAAATGCTTAATGTTAGTTAAAATTATTGGGAGGAGCGACGTCGAGGTGGGGAGGTATGTAGAGGGAGAGGTAATGGACGCTTTCGATGAACACTGGGAACTGTGGGAAGTGGCACTGGTTTCGCCCATGCTTCGAGGCGGGCGATGGTCCAACCACTTGCATTAAGAATGTCTTTCCGTGTTTTGTTCATCAGGGAATACAACGCATGACCAGCTCTTGCTGCCCGTTGCTTAGGATTTTTCTTTTTGTGAAAATTTGGAGTTGATAAAAAGAGAGACTTAGTCGGAGGCAGTTGACCGNAATACAACGCATGACCAGCTCTTGCTGCCCGTTGCTTAGGATTTTTCTTTTTGTGAAAATTTGGAGTTGATAAAAAGAGAGACTTAGTCGGAGGCAGTTGACCGCGGAGTCGGCAAGAAATGGCGTTTACTGTAGCAGTCGAACATGCGTCCATGGCCCTATGAAAGAAACGAAAAGAGGTATAGGATCTGCAAAGAGAATGCGAGCTAGAATCAAAAAAAAATACGAAACTTACGTCTCGAGTGAGATTCTTCGCATACAATCTACAGGAACTCTGTATCCAAACTCCTTATCCAGACGTCTTCGGAGAGCTATCCTCATTGCCTTCATCCCCAAAACCTGTCCCCGCGGTGGTTTTGAAAGGGCGTCGTATACTGTCCAAACCCAATCAAAAGTTTGGATTTCTAGGAGAAGAGAATGATTGTTCATCGGAGGTGAAATTCCAGCTAATTTACCATATTCGATAACAATTGGCACTAATATAATTTGAGGAAGGGGAGTTGTTGGAAGATTTAGCCTATCCGGCACTTTAAGAACTCGACCTGCTTCTAAATTTATTTCATAGTCACCATAGTTTAACAAAACAATGTCATTTGGTACATCCAGAAACTTGAGAAACTTTACAACGAGTTCGTCTTCATAAAAGAATGTATTGGTTAAAAACTAAAATTTTGATTACACAGTAACTTTTACTTGTTTATTAGTACGTTTTTTGTATTTAAATGTTAAGTAATTGTAACGTTTACAGTATAACAGTTGTATACTGGCATTTAGCAAATACTAATGCAAAAATTTTGATATATTACACACACTTGTACCAGTTTATTTTCAAAAGTTAATATTAATAAACTAAACACTTGATATTTTTTTTAAGGAAGCCTTCAGTTCAAAAAATTAAACTAAAAGTTCAGTTCTAGTTGACTAAGGGACGCAACGAAGGTACATAAAAAAAACTTACCTTTCCCACCAAATTTCTCTAAACTCAACTCAAAATATTTGACCCTTTTTCTACATTTTCTGGTAAAGAAAACACAAGATGATCACTATCATCCTCTTTCCCAAACTCAACTTTCATCACTTAATAAAAAAAAACTTCACTTTCCCTCTATTCTTGTAAAAAAAATAACAATAAAATAATATCTACAATATCTCCTATTTGGGAAAATAATAATAAAAAAAATTATATTTTAATCAACCATCTTTAATGGCATCCATACTTGTAGAAAATGGCGTCGAGTTTACATTCTGGTCGACAACTCCCATCTTTCATTTCCATAAGAACTGACATACCATAACCCCCATCTACATGGAATGGTAGAATTACATGGCATGGCAGCCATTTTAGATTATTTTTTTAGTGGACATCCTTCACTAACTGGGGTATACCTATAGCTTGCGTGGATTTGCGTGAAATTGTGTAAAATTTCTTTTTTACACAATTTGACGTAAAAGAGGAACTTTACACAATCTCACGCAAATCCACACAAGGAATTGGTATACCCTTAGTGAGTGTTCAAAGTTACATTACGTCTAGCCTAAAGAAAATTGTCAGTAATTTGTTTTCTGCACACAACATGAAAATGTTTCTTGGATAATGATTTTTTCCAAATTTTCTAAGTAATAATTAGCATCTTTTGAAGCTCGTTCGTTTGTAACATTACAAAGAATTCACATCTTCATTTTCTCAAGACTTCTGAATTTGTCCTTACTAGGAATATGTTCATGTTCAACTAAACAGTGTTTTTACTTGCAGCATGTTCAATTTGTACTCTCTTTTTTAGAATTTTACTTACTGTACTTTTGTCAATATGATAGTTGTCAGAAATAACTTTCCTACTCACTTTGTTGTCTATGTTTGCTAAAGCTGCAACCTTTGCTTAATTGTTAGATCTGTTTCTTTCTTGTATTGTCTTAAAGTGTAAAGTGAATGATGTATAATTTCGAGAAATTAAAAAAAGTATAGATGTGAAATGCAAACAAAGGCAGCAAAGTTGCCTTGCCATTAAAAGAAGTAAACTTCCATGTGTAGGTTTGGAATGGGTGACCCAAGATGAAATAATGAAATTAGGCGAGGTGATATAAGGCGACCTATTCTAACAATTAAGTGCATAGAGATACATCCGAAATTTTAAAATTGGTGATACAAAGAGACTTGTGACAGAAGAAGTTAAACCAATTTTGATCTCCGAGGATCCTAGGGAAAAGAAAAAGTTGGTCAAAAAATTTGTTTCTTTATGCTTCTACCATACTTAAGAATTAAACGGTCAGATTCTTAAAATTTTAGGATTTCCGTAAGATTTTAGGTACCATACGTGAGAATGAGAATTGGATTCTGAGAGTTGGAATTGAGAATTGAGAATTCGCTTGTGCGGTATTTCGGAATTGGGCTACCATTCTTTCTCAGATTTGAGAATTGAGAATTCACAATTCCGAAATTTAAGAATGTAGTTACTATACTTTGGAATTAAGATTTGTTATTTGAGAAATCGTAAGAACCTCCGCCCACTTTAAGAATTGGAAAGTTTTCAAATATTTGAAAACTTTCTCAAGAGCATGTTGAAAATTGACTCGACTTGCCCCATTTATTAGACAAGCGCGCGAACTTTTTGTTACAATTCGAACAAAACAAAATAATTCGGACTCATTGGATCTTTGTGATTATTCCTAAGTATGGTAGGCAATTCCGAAAGTAGGCGAGGACTTCGGATTTTAAATTTCAGAATTCACCAGTCTAATTCCGAAGTGTAGTAGCGCCCTGTAATTCTTAGTTTTGATTCTTATTTTGAGAAACTTTAAACTATAAACATGTTCAAACCTGTTTAAACCTGTCATAACCTATGAACACAAGAATTTACATTCTCCACCACGGACCTAAGAACCTAAGTCATTCACCAACGACCGACCTAAGTCTGCGATGTTGCCACATCCAGCAGACTTATTCAAACTATTTTCACCAATGAAACTTATCCAAACATGTTTAAACCTGTCATAACCTATGAACGCATCTCATTCACTACCACCACCACCACCAAGACAAACAATATCGTCAACACCACCAACACAATGAATATCGTCAACACCATCACCACCAACACCATCATCACCACCACCACATCCCACAAACTTATCCAAACATGTTTAAACCTGTCGTAACCTATGAACATAAGAATTTACATTCTCCACCACGGACATGTGAACCTAAGTAACTCACCTACCATTGACCTAAGTCTGCGATGTTGCCACATCACACAAAGTATTTTAATTGTCCACAGTCCACGTACCTAAGGACTTAGATAACCCTCCAACTATCGACCCAGGTAAGCAATGTTGTCACATTTCACTATGAACACAATCTTTTTCTACCGATTACCGACAGCTCTGCATTGTTGCAATATCTCATTGAACTAGTAACCAAAGTCTTTAACACATAAACTTACAGATATTTAAACTATACATGTTTATACCTGTTTTATTCTATGGTCACAAGATTTCCAATGACTTGGGTGTGAGGTGCCTGTCCGCCCGCCCGGCCTTAAGGGTCCCGCCCGTCCGACACTTGTATTCAGCAATCTAGCAACATAGTATACTAAGGATTGAACTTGTCTACATAGACCATAAACTTACTACAGAACCGATGCAAACGTGATGGATAAAATTAACATGGTGTGGAATATTTTCATTTAACTCAGATATAAATGCCACTCTAAGGACAAAAACCAAACAATAAAAGTCTATCTCACTCTAGGAACAAACTTAATACATTGATTTACAATGAAACACAAGAGAACACAATGAAATTCATGTTCACCTCATCAAATGACAAAAACGCAATAGCTTGCATATGTAAATTTCACACAACATCCAAAATGTTTATACATGAATCACAGTTCTAAGAATGCAAATATCAATAAAACCAACCATAGTCAATTATAAAATACATAAAAAATAGACAAATTCGACAATGGAATTAAAGATTTAATTCACGTTATTTTCCAAAAACTAAATATCGTACACAATAAGTATGCTAGAATAAGTTTGATACAAGTCCTCTTCCTCCTTCTCACCTCCAACACAGCGAGAGTTCCAGAGCTCCGAGCTCTGAGCTCGGCGCTCTGAAAAATTTGAATTACCCTCTCCTCCTCCTCCTCCTCCTCCTCACCTCCAACACAGCGAGAGCTCCAGAGCTCCGAGCTCTGAGCTCGGAGCTCTGAAAAATTTGAATTACCCCTTCACCTCCACCTCCTCCTAATAGATTTATTTGCAATGAAGCACTCTCACCGACACAGAACCTACGGGCATAACTCTTTATGCATAACAGATCTTACAATCTTAGACATGTTCACACAAGTTTAGACAGAAAAAATTATTCATAATTTATTTTAATATATTCCAACTTAATCCGCTACAAGAAACCTAAATATCTCCTAACAGACAAGAACATTCATAAACAAACATTTTTTCCTTTCTAATTCTTCAAATGTAAAGTATATAAACTGGTACCTCAGCCATCTAGAATCATCAGTCCTTTTATCATTTTTGCTCTTGAAACATCCCTCACAAACATCATGGCTCAAAAAACCACCCAAATCAAGTGCTGGTGGAAGCAAACAAGCCCTAACATTCCAAAATTTGTCTGCATCAAAAATAAAAATTTGACCGTCGACTTTGAAATAGAAGAAGTATCTACAATTGTACGAAAACTGATGAACTTCTGCATGTCCACTGGTGGTGATTTTAGCATGCATTCTGATTTAACAACACTTATTCAACACTCTAAAAAGCGGTACGAGGATGGTTTGAAGAAAATAACGCAAAACTTGTTAACAAAAAAGAAGCTTGAAGACATGCAAGTCCCAAATGTTGTTACAAAAAATATCAAAAGAAAACGTGAAAAAGAAGGTTTCACCGGAGACGATTTGGTTGACCGTTTGGATCAAGTAAAGCGTACCAATGGGGTGGTTGATAATGAAGATCTGACTGTAGAATTACTAAGCAATATGAAGTATGAAGATGGTGTGGAAGAACATGGCCGCAAGACAAAAAATTTAAGAAGGTATACAAGAGAAAGTATGAATATAGTCATACCTTGCTTTGGTGTTAATACGGGTTAAGTTCCTAAAACGTTCAAGCAAGTTCGTAAGCCATCGGATGGATATCCTTTTATACCACATGTTTACCCAGTTGGGAATGACGGAGGCGGCGAATTCAAGAGTCCGGAAGAGCGAGAATTATATAGCAATTTTCACATTAAGGATTCTAAAAATTTTATCAACAAATGTTTTCAAAAAATGAAAGCAGGTGAAGAACTTAATTGCAACCACTATGGAACAAATCGAATATCAGATCTGGATAGATATGTTGAGACTACCAACTCGTGTCGATTATTTCTAATTGGATACTCTCTTATTAATCCGGAATTTCTTACCTCCGCTTTAATAAATCCCGAACTTGCACAAGTTAGAGGAATTCTACCATCCCTACAACCATATATTTACAAGTATTGAATGTTTATATTATATCAACTTCTCAAATAGATTCGCGTTTTTTCAAATTTCAATATAATTGTATAAGATTGTAAAAATGAGTTGTATACAAAATTATTAGCAGTATGTTATTTTGAGACAATATACTAAGAGATGGCTGTTTCAAAAGAACATCCAAAAATTTCAATTTTCAACTAATTATAACTTTTGTTTTAGTGATCGTAGAGTCTTGATTTTTTTACCGTGTTTCACTACTTCGGATGGTCTTTTTGAAACTGCCAAGACTTTCCCCTTAAAAAAATCCAGTCAAAATGCTGTTGACCATCAATTACTAAGGCAGTGATTTCCTAGCAAAAGGCCATGGGCCAAAAGCCTCTTCCAATGCCTTAGCTATTTGCAGTTGCACTGTGTCATTCTCATTCATTTTATCTTTCGTTTGGTTCAAATTCTCCTTCTAGAAACATCATATTATTTTCATGTCTGAAATAAACTCGACTTCCGTCACTACCAGTTGGTTTTTTGATTTTTCGTAAAAACTTCCCGAATTGATTGCGTAGGGCACCCCATCTTTTTTTACATGTCTTCACTTAATATTAGAATAAAAAAATAATTTATTGTATATTAAAACCATATATGTCAATTGTAAGACTCACCGTCGCAATCCGATCCCAAAGTTTCAGACACTTTTTTCCAGTTGTTCTCCTTAGATTTGGAATTTTCGAAGAGATTAGATGATTTATCCCAAATACACCTCTCCTTTCTTACTACATCAATGAGCCTTTGCTACATTTCTGCAAAATCTTGAGAATTCGTCATTTTAAAAATAAATCTTCAATTTTCCTTCAACGTTCCGTCCAAAAAGTTGAATTCAATGCAACTTTAATAAGTGCAGGGCAAGGGAAAAGACGAGCGAGAAAAAGGAAAGTTTGTATCGCTTACCTTTCCTCGTCGATACCTAAGCCTTCCTCCATGGTAACGACGAGAGTAAGGAAACAGAAACTTAGTATCGTAAAAACCTCGAAGGAACAAGCAAAGCTAAGTAACGGCACGGACTTTGGATCCGGCTTAAGTCCATCGGTTTGACGACCAAACAAAGGGCTTCAGCAACGTTCGGATGTGGCTTTCAGGGCGAGTTATGTTGAATGTATTCTTCCATCCACGTAGTGGAACTATCATAACAGGATCTGAAGCATACAATTTGAGTTCTGGTGCCAAATAACCTCGTGCAAGGGCTGTGATGACAATGTACTTGGAGTATGTAGTCGGATCACACTCCATCCCATTACATATATCAGTATATGGACGTTTTGTTGCAATGCTACAATCCCTTCCAGGGAAAATACACTCTTTTCTCTTGTTAGTCTTCGATGGTCCTTCTACTAATTTAAATCCGAAACAACCTTTGGTTTCACATGTATAGTTTGCCCACTTAATTAGACGGCGTACTTCTTTCAATACTTGTACTAAATTATCAGGAGCAAGAACACCAAGAGCGTACAGTTTAAATATGATGTAGTCGTGCTCTCCACCGAAGTTATAACTTTCATGTGTGCACAATTTGCTTATTGGTGTCCGCTTATCGGGATTGAAATGAGCCCAAGGTTCAGGCAAATGCTGTATCTCGCTGAGAGGCGTGATGTAAAATCCGGGGCATTCTCGTGGTCTTTTGCTAAAGTCAATTGATTTAGCCTGTCGTGTTAAGAGTTTAATGGATTCTTGCGAGATTTCCATTCTTAAATATGTATACTGTCTAAATAGTGGATGTATCAAGAACAAAAATTTTACAAGGAATGATGATTTAAGTTGACTAAGTAGCCCATTATATACTCTACATTGGAAAAATTAGAATGGATACATTGTCTATTCGTGTTTCAACTTGTTTTTGTCCGGAATTTTTCAAATAGAATAGAGTTACTCGAACAAGGGCTCAGAGTAAGCATTAGAAAGCGATTAAATAAATAACTTATTTAAATTTAGTTCAGGTTTATTATGGGATTTCTATGAAAAGATTAGAAAAAAATTTTGTTATAACGGAATCCAATGGGATATCGGCAAGAATATGTTGGATAAATTTTATTAAATTTGAGTTAGTTTGTGAGCCATGTTGACTCACTAGTAAACTTTAATATCTGTCACACTAAAATGCTAGGGGTAAAAGTGCACCAGATCTATAGGAGCTCTCCCGTTTTCTGTTTAAAATATATTGGAGGTGGTACAGCTAAATTCGATTATCGAGAAATACATTTGGAATTGTAACTGTCGTTCAACGATCAAAAAATGCATTCGTTGAAAGAATAAAATTTATTTTATAAGAGTTGGTTAACACACGACGGAATTAAGTTCCAATGCTTATTGCCTTTTATTTTTCGTATGCTTTGTCCATATATTACTTGCTATATATTTTGTATCCTAGGGATTTAATTCTAAGAACACATGCATACCACCGTGCAACATCTGGTATAAACAAAAACTCATATTTTTGAAGACAAATTCTTGTAGAAATGGCGGAATAATTCGAATTTTAACAAGTTAGGGATTATTTGTAGCTAAGATCATAAATTCTGGATCAATAACAGAATGGCCAACGTAGAAGGCAGGTATCGATGAGCTATTATTAACACATCTCTCAAATGCTAATGTTTGCATCGTTTCCAACATTTAGTTCTTCCACTCCTTTTCTTTCATGGAATGTTTTATTTACAAAAATTAGACAATCATCGATGTGAAAATTGCTATATAATTCTCTCTGTTATGAACTTTTGAATCCATCATTAGCTCCATTTTCAACTGGGAGCACAAGAGGTATAAAACGATATCCTTCTGACGGTTTGAAATTACACGAGTGTGATTTAGGTATTTTTCCTTTGTCATCACCACAACATGGAATCCTGCCATCCATTTTCATTTTTTCCCTTTTTGACAGCGTAAACTTCTTTGATTTCTTTGCTTTAGGTCCATGTTCTTCCACACTATCTTCACACTTCGTATTGCTTAGTAATTCTACAGCCAGATCTTCACTATCAACCACCCCATTGGTACCCTTTACTTGATCCAAACGGTCAACCAAATCGTCTCCGGTGAAACCTTCTTTTTCACGTTTTCTTTTGATATTTTNCTTTACTTGATCCAAACGGTCAACCAAATCGTCTCCGGTGAAACCTTCTTTTTCACGTTTTCTTTTGATATTTTTTGTAACAACATTTGGGACTTGCATGTCTTCAAGCTTCTTTTTTGTTAACAAGTTTTGCGTTATTTTCTTCAAACCATCCTCGTACCGCTTTTTAGAGTGTTGAATAAGTGTTGTTAAATCAGAATGCATGCTAAAATCACCACCAGTGGACATGCAGAAGTTCATCAGTTTTCGTACAATTGTAGATACTTCTTCTATTTCAAAGTCGACGGTCAAATTTTTATTTTTGATGCAGACAAATTTTGGAATGTTAGGGCTTGTTTGCTTCCACCAGCACTTGATTTGGGTGGTTTTTTGAGCCATGATGTTTGTGAGGGATGTTTCAAGAGCAAAAATGATAAAAGGACTGATGATTCTAGATGGCTGAGGTACCAGTTTATATACTTTACATTTGAAGAATTAGAAAGGAAAAAATGTTTGTTNGATGATTCTAGATGGCTGAGGTACCAGTTTATATACTTTACATTTGAAGAATTAGAAAGGAAAAAATGTTTGTTCATGAATGTTCTTGTCTGTTAGGAAATATTTAAGTTTCTTGTAGCGGATTAAGTTGGAATTTATTAAAATAAATTATGAATAATTTTTTCTGTCTAAACTTGTGTGAACATGTCTAAGATTGTAAGATCTGTTATGCATAAAGAGTTATGCCCGTAGGTTCTGTGTCGGTGAGAGTGCTTCATTGTAAATAATTGTATTAGGAGGAGGTGAAGGTGAAGGGGTAATTCAAATTTTTCAGAGCTCCGAGCTCAGAGCTCGGAGCTCTGGAGCTCTCGCTGTGTTGGAGGTGAGGAGGAGGAGGACGAGGAGAGGGTAATTCAAATTTTTCAGATGGAGCATGGAGCTCGGAGTGTCCCATATAAAATAAAAATTAGCATTGAAAGCAGAGTACAAAAAACAGATTTATCACCCTGTGCTTACTTTTGAAATTATGGTTTCCCCGTTTAGATAATCTATACTGAAGGGCATATACAGAGTGAGTAAATTTGGGCTACCTAGAAATTCTCACTCTACCGGACCTTTCTGTCACTCACCATAAATCGGCGTCAGAATTTTGTTGTTAACAACACAAAGGATTCATTTGCTACAGCACATGAAAACATAATTCTAAATATTGAGTCAGATTGTTTTTCAGGCTCCTCTATCTTCAACCCAAACTAATTGTAATTGGGCTGCTTAGTCGTCGTTATTCGTAGGTGTCAGGTTTTTGGTCCAAAAGAAAATAATTTTTCTCAAATTTCACAGTACGTGCTTGACGTATTTGATAATTTACAGCAGACGCATGATTGTTATATCTGACAAGTAGCTGCTCGTATGAGTCATATGGGTACAGGTATGGATATTTGATCAAAATCAGTAGAAGCATCGGTGGTACTCCCATTTAGATAAAACAACTTTCGACTAAATGATTCTTTATTTTAAATGCAACATGTTATGTTATAAAATAAACAAAATTCTGACGCCGATTTATGGTGGAATGAGGATCTCTACGTAGCCCTTATTTACTCACTCTGTATTTCTAATACATGAGAGGAGTATTTACATCCAAAATGGGTGACTTTATATAAATACTGTGTAAGGGAATTAGAACCCTGCACTGCATTTTATAAATAAGATAAAATTCAGACAGGGTAATGTTCAAAATAAATTATACAAAAGTATTCCATATTCCATTGTTCTCTGTGATCAACTGTTGAAGTTTTTCAAAATTAAAAAAAATTTTAACTTTAAGAATTTCACAACCGTGTTGTGTCCCTCTTGAGAGACCTAACTACCTTTACAAATGTCGCTTATAATAATTTAGTGACCAACTTTTTCAAATAAACTTTTTCTATGTGATCCACTGTTGAAGTTTTTGAAGTTTTGAAACAATATGCATTCGTTGTTAGGATTAGGATTCGTTAGGTTGTTAGGCTGGGTTAATAGAATATTTCATCAGTATTTTGTTATCAAGCGAAAGAAATGGCGTCGCGCGCTTCCGATAGCTATTGAACGAGCCAAAGGCTCGTTCAAACGCCGCTGGTTAATATGGTCTGAACTACCTGAACGCGATATCCGTTACAGGTATGCAATCATGCTCAACTAACCCAATCACTATTCTGCATGTACCAATCCGTGTTTGCGTGAATACGTCTATTACCCAACAAAATCATTGACAAAAACACCCTCTCTACCTTACGTAATTGCAAGGAAAAACTTTAAAACTTGAACAGTTGATCACAGAAAAATTTTATTAAAAAAAGTTGGTCGCTGAACTATTCTAAGCAACATTTGTAGAGATCATTTCATCGCTCAAGAAGGACACATTACATGATTGTGAAATTTTTTTTTAGTCCCCTTTGGTTCAATCCAACCGTACAAAAATGAGTACTTTTTGGATTAATGTTTAATTTACCATGAAGGAGCCCTACTGAAATTATAAAATTATTCGCTGCACTGTTGGTTAGATTTAATAAAAGAGTAACCACATTTTTCACTTAACGATAAGGAAACTAATGGAAAAAATAGAATATCAAATCCAAAGGCACTCCGTCACATTCTTACTTCCATTAGTTTTTAAACAAGGGACACTATTTTATTAAATAATTATAAAATTTTAATTTCACCTATTGAGTTGCCGATTGATTTTCAGATTTTCAATTATGACCGGTTTGATTCGGTGAATGTCCGAGCTGGTTTGAATAATGATTTATCCGATGATCATCAAAAATTAACTAATTGATTTTGAAGATAATTTTGAATAACTTTCAAAATCACGATGAGGATGATGAATAAGCAAAAAAAAATAGTTAAAAAAATCAGTTGGAATCTTTTTGGCGCGCAAATGTCTGGCTGTAACTCGAGTGAAGAGAATGAGATAGTGGGTTTGTATCCATCGATTTTTTCTGCATGGGTTATTAGTTAACGACTTTCACCATGTATAGAAATAATAAGCCCTTCAGTGTATAATGTACAAGGACAGCCAAATAAACCCGTGTCTTCTTTCTCCGTCTTTCACAAAATCGACTTGGGTCAGCCGGCAAACAAGTAGGGAATAATAGGCGTGAAGTTAGCTGATAAATTTTGATTTTTTATTATTTTTAATTATAGATATTCTAATGTAACAGTTATCACTCCCGACAACTTGATTTCACTTTGAAAAAAAACAACAAGAGATTGACTTTAAGATGTAGAGAGAAGGAAAGAAAACCTAAACTCCACAGCATTAGGAGTTTTTCAACAGCTGCTGCCTTGTAAAATTTATCATTTGTCGTTCTAAGATTAACTTGACATCTTAACAACAATTTTCTAATTACCTTTATCAATCCCGGATTAATTTTGCTTTGAAGCATAATTTTATATTTACAAAAGTTGTTTAAAACAGGATCATATTTCTTCCCGTTTACAATTTAATACAAGGAAAATACCAAAATTAGTCTCGGATTAATTTGCGCTCACAAATATACTTTTTAAAAATTTCAAAATACATTAAAAAATGAACTAACATCACTTGTTTTATTAGTTTAATCTATATTTGATACCAGAAAAATGCCAAAATTAGTCGCGAATTAATTTGGTCCCACAAAAAAAAATTTCTTTTTAATCGTAAATTACTTTACGAAATGAACTCATATCACTTGGTCAGAGTTTAATTACATATTTGATACCAGGAAAATTTAGCCCCTATTTGTGGGCCAAATTAATCCGCCACCAATTTTGACATTTTCCTGGTATCGGCATTCTGACCAAGTGATGTGAGTTTATTTCGTAAAGTATTTTAGAAATTAAAAAAAAATCTGTGGGGCCAATTTAATCCGAGACTAAATTTGGCATTTTCCTGGTATCAAAAATGTATTTAAACACTGAGCAAGTGATATGAGTTCATTTCGTAGAGTAACGATTTTCAAAAAAAAAAATTTTTTTTTGCGGGACCAAATTAATCCTTCACTAATTTTAGAATTTTCCTGGTGTCAAATATGCAATTAAACTAAAAAACAAGTGATATTAGTTCATTTCGTAAAGTATTTTGAAATTTTCAAAAAATATACTTGTGGGGCCAAATTAATCCGCGACTAATTTTGCTATTTTCCTGGAATTAAATTGTAAACGGGATGAAACATGATCCTGTTTTAAACAATTTTTGTAAATAAAAATTTTATTTCAAAAGAAAATTAATCCGGTATCGATCAAGGTAATTAGGAAATTGTTGTCAAGATGTCAAGTTAACCTATTAGGACAAAAAATAAATTTTACAAAGCAGCATTTGACGAATAACCCCTAATGCTGTGGAATTTAGAATTTATTTCTAGCTGCCTACACCTTAAAGTCAATTTCTTGTTTTTTTTAGATTAAGATTAAGGTGTCGGAAATGCGAATGTACAAAATGAATGATGAATACATTAGAAAATAAAAAAATTCAAAATTTGTCGGCTAACTTCACGTCTATTATTCAATATTTGTTTGGCGGCTGTCTCAAGCCGATTTTGGTGAAAGCGGAGAAAGAAAGCCGGTTTATTCGGCTGTCCTTGTTACAGGGCCCGCCAAATAAATCCGGGCCTTCTTTCTCCGCCTTTCACCAAAAACTGCTTGGGGTAGGCGATACACAATTAGGAAATAATGGAAGTGAAGTTAATTTTATGAATATAAAATATGTTTTGATTAGACATAGGCTAATGCAAAACAATGAAGCAGAGAAGAGAGGCAGAAAGAGAGAGGGGTGGGTGGGCAAGTTCTCTGTTGAATGAGATGGAATAGATGTAAGGGGTCATTCCTCGATTTGGGTTTTACTCTCAAATCATGAATTAGAATTACAGAATGGCGTATCGTCACAAAAATATAGTAGAGTGGCAGAGAGAGGGGTCGACAGGTTCTCTGTTGAACGAGGTGGAGTAGATGCGAAGGTATCATACCCCATTCCTCGACTTCACGCTAACTTCAATCTCTCCAACTTTTGGATTTCGCGCTATTTATTTGCTGTCTAAATTCTTTTTTTGTGAAAGCGTCTTTCTACGACCCGGACTAATTTGGCGGGCCCTGTAGATTCCAAATAGTGTATATTAGGCACTTTGTACAGCATGTTTACAAAAAACGGATACTAATTTTCTCTGCCTTTCACCAAAAATGGCATAGGGCAGCAGACACACACATGTTGTGTAAGTTGGCATACACTATTTTTTCAAATTATTGTCTAGAAGTAAACTATAATTTCATAATAATTTCCAAATAATGTTAGCGTTTCATAACTCAGGATAGTAGGTATTGCCAAGAAATCAATTAATTATGACGGAACATCTAACAAATTACATTCAATAATAAAAAATTTGGCAATAATAATAATAATAATAATAATTCTTGTCTAATGTTGACTGACCAATTTTCTTTGTTTGATTGACACTTGTGTGCCGTTACATCTATGCATGCCTGTAAGCGGCTTCCAACGGAACGACAAACCTTTTGGCAATAGTCAACATCAATTTCTTCAAATGCTTCACAAACATTGTGCCTGGTAGGTAAGCCAATGTCTAGGATAAGATCAGAAGATCTGATATATTTCGTTAATCTAAAGGTCCACTTGCGCCACAAGGCACCGCCCGCCAACCCATTTCATACATGGGCACTATTTCTTATTCTCACTTTGTTTTTGCTATTTTTTTAAATGCTTTGATAGACCAAAAATAGAGTCCGATTATGGACTCAATGAGTCGATGACTCTATCCTCCGGCAAAATTGAGTCATGTGATAGACTAGTCTTGCAACGGTAATTGCCAGTGAGCAATTGTCCTTGAAACCTGGGACTAAAAATAAATTTAGGTTCGACATTTTCCAGACACTTGAAATTTTAACACATCCCATTGCTAAAGGGGATGTGTGGAGTCAGAAAATATAATTTAAAAAATTCTAGAATGATGGGGGAAAGGGAGGCAAGAGGCTGGTGTTGAAATTGAAAAAAAGGGTTTGTCAACTTTTTCGTTATTTGACCGACGTCGATGAAGTGTTGTATGAGTGTACCTAATCGCATTTCCTATGTGCCATATTTTTAGTTTTTCAAAAATATATTATTTGAATTTTTATTAAATTTTGAAGATTATTTCTGAAAAATAAGCATTTAAATCATGTTGGGTTTTGTTCTAAACATGATTTCATTCAATGCTGCTTCCAAAAGTAGTAGGAGTAGATCAATATCCAACATGATCTAAATGTTTATTTTTCAGAAATTATACTTTTCAAAATTTAATAAAAATTCAAAAAATATATTTTTTTATACCGAAAATATGGCTCCTGGAGAATGCGATTACGTACACTCATACAAAATTTAATCGACTTATATGGCAGATAAACGAAAAAGTTGACAAGGGTGTTTGAAACCCTTTTTTTCAATTTCAACACTAGCCCCTTGCCCCCCCCCCCCCATCATTCTGGAGTTTTTTTAATTATATTTTCTTACTCCACACATCCCCTTCGACAATGGGGTGTGTTAAAATTTCAAGTGTCTGGAAAATGTCGAACCTGAATTTATTTTCAGTCCCAGATTTGAAGAACAATTGCTCACTGGCAATTATCGTTGCAAGACTAGTTTATCACATGACTCAATTTTGCCGGAGGATAGAGTCATTGACTCATTGAGTCAATAATCTGACTCTATTTTTGGTCTATCAAACCATTTTAAAAAATAGCAAAAACAAAGTAGTGTTCCGCATGGCTCTGGCTCATGAGCTGGCTCAATGGCTCTGGCTCTGGCTCTGGCTCGAGCTGGCTCACAAAAAGTTCTGAGCCAGAGCCAGTGCATGGCTCTGGCTCATGTAGTAATTGTGAGCCAGAGCCATGGCTCATGAGCCAGCTCAACGAAACTTGTGAGCCATGGCTCAATGGCTCAACTTTTCCTCTAAATTCTCCACTTTTCCCTTAATTTTTCATTTTTTTTTCTTCCAAATCATCACTTTTTTTTTAATTTTCGGAATTTTTAGTCACTGAAAGTCAATTTGCCTTTAGCCAATTCATAATTATGATTTGTGTTGGCTTATTCTCACTAGATCATTCTCACTTTTAGCAAAATGTGCATATTAACGGGGAAAAACAATTTTTTTTATGTTGAGCCATGAGCCATGGCTCTGGCTCATGAGCCAGCTCAACAAAAGCGCGGAGCCAGAGGCATGGCTCATGAGCTGGCTCATCGCTCGGGTGAGCCATGCACCATGGCTCATTGAGCCAGTGGCTCTGGCTCACGCCAAAAGCTGAGCCATGCGGCACACTAAAACAAAGTGAAAATTAGAAATAGTGCCCATTTATGAAATGGGTTCACGGGCGGTGCCTTGTGGCGCAAGTGGACATTTAAATTAACGAAATATATCACATCTTCCGATCTTATCTCAAACATTAGCTTACCATGGACAATAAATGTATCTGACCTTTGACACAGTTGTTGCCTGGATTGAAGCACCGTTGGGTTGGATATTTATTACTTTGAATAATTAGTTATAGTTAATTAGTTTGTATTTGTGTCTGGGTGAGTCTATTTTTGTTGAATAATTCCTCATCTAACTTCACTCCCTCCACTTTTTGTTTTTACCGCTGTTCATCAAATGTCTCAACTTGACTTAAGAGAAAACAACTTTCATTAGTATCCGTTTTTTGTAAACATGCTGTACAAGCTCGGGTATGAATATGGTTAAGAATAAGAATAACTTTATAGATACGACTCCGCCCCAAATGCATATAGAGATAAACAGATGCGTTAAACAGGGCGATATTAGTTTATAAAAAGAAAAATTAAACCAGGAGATAAACCTCATGTTTTTCTGCTTCCACAGTAGAACGGCAGAATTCTTAAGTACTTCAAATCTGAGCGCAAACTGATATGCATATATTTATGTTTATGTTTGTCTAAACCAAAAACCCTTATTCATATTCTTAACCATATTCATATCCGAGCTGGTACAAAGTGCCTATTAGTAGTATTATATTAAATAACAAAGTTGACATTTCAAATAACTCTAAATAACTAGTAACTTAGAAAAATTATTGCAGTTAATAATAATCACATTTAAGTTCAATTGCTGCAGAAGATGATTGTTATTGTTGGAATATGAACTCGACATGACAAACAAGGGCTACTTGGAGAATTTGTTTCGATACCGTCAAATTCACAACTACCAAGATTCCGTGTTTTCATCGGCATTTTATTTCAGTCTTTGGCTTATTGCAGCCTACTAACTTATGACATTGCTCCGGATTAACCTTTCGGTACATCGTTATTCGAGGATAATATAAGACAACTTTTTCAAACCGTATTCATTCATGAATACTGGATACAGTAGTCGACGGTTATAAGACCTTCGGTTATAAGACCATGTTTTCATAGTTTGGTTTGACTTAATACATTTAGCATGGGTGAATAATTTGTTATAAGACCAACGGATAAAAGACAAAAACGATTTTAGTCTTGATAATGAGTTTAGTCTTGATAATTGTTGTGTTCCCCAACTCGTTATAAGACCAAAATTCTATATTTAACGAGTTAGGTTGAGATTTCCTGGGAGGAAAGTCCCTTGCCGACTCCACTTTTCGTACCACTCATTCCCTATAGACCGTTTTTTTGTTAAAAATCTACGTATTGTAATTAAGTACTACAGTTAAGTGCAAGATCTTAGGCGCGGGGTTGATTTTTAAAATTATTTTTAAACGAGTTGTGTCTTGTCTCAATATACTAATCATAAAGATATTTGAGGCGTCTATCAACTGTGTGGTAAGTTTCAAAATTGCATTATTGCAATTCACTGAGTTAGAGAGGTAAAACCAAATTTTGGCGGGAGAAGCGGTTGCAAATCTTTAGGCGCACTTTGGTAATATCGTTTCCAGACAAAAAATTAACTCAAAGTTTTCAAAGTAAGTCAAATGTATATGATAATTACTTCAATACTAATAGGTGTACACTAGTTTTTATTAATTATGTTTGTAATTTGTCAATATTTTTGTTTCTAACGAAGAATGGCAAAGGGAAAGTATTTGACTGAATTTGAGAAGGGACAAATCGATTCATTTCACCAAACTGGTACTTCAAATCGACGAATTTCGAAGCTGATTGGACGCTCTAAGCACTGCATCAGGAATTACCTTGAAAGAAAGGAAAATCCATTGAAAAAATCCAAACCCGGCCCAAAGGAAAAACTTTCTCCAAGAGATAAGCGGCTAATTTTTACACGAGGCGAGCAACAAGTCAATCTCAATACCAAAAATTAAACACAACCTAAGTCTAGGAGTCTCACGATGGACAGTAACGAGGGTTTTGCTGGATTCCGACAATGTCAAGTACATGAAAATGAAAAGAAAACCTCCATTGACGGCTACCAATAAACTGAAGCGACTCATTTGGGCTAAAGACAAGACAGGATGGTACGAGAAATGGCGTTATGTGATTTGGAGCGATGAGAAAAAGTTTAATTTGGATGGTCGTGACGGCTATTCATCATATTGGCACGACTTACGCAAGGAAAATAAAATATTTTCCAGGAGACATACCGGTGGCGGATGCTTGATGATTTGGTGCGCCTTCAGCTACCATGGAAAGACTCCGGTAGCGTTCTCCACTCCTCGACAGGACTCTACCGTGTACCAGAGACACCTGTACATGAATTTGGCTCCACATTTCGTCAATCTTGTACAAGGTCAAGGCATTTTATGCAAGATAATGCCCGTTGCCATGTTTCCAGCGCAAATATGCCATGGCTTCTTCAGCACAATATTCCTACAATGGCTTGGCCGCCATACTCTCCTGACCTCAATCCGATTGAAAACCTTTGGGGAATCTTGTCTCGTGCAGTTTATGCTGAGAGAAGACAGTTTCATAATATTGAGGAATTGAAAACAGCGGTGAAAGTTGAATGGGAGAAAATTCAAGATTGCGTTCTCCAAAAGTTGGCGCTTTCACTAAGGGAAAGAATTTTCCAACTTATTTTTGCTAAGGGAGGTTCAATTAAGTATTAGGCATCAATTACTTTTCATTACACCACTTCATTATCCTGTTATAAGAATAAAATGTTACTGCGCCTAAAGATTTGCACCCGCTTTCTTCTGCCAGAATTTGGTTTTACCTCTCTAACTCAGTGAATTGTAAGAATTCAATTTTGAAACTTACCACACATTTGATAGACACATCAAACATGATTATGATTAGTATATTGAGACAAGACACAATTTCTTTTAAGAATCATTTTAAAAATCAACCCCGCGCCTAAGAATTTGCACTTAACTGTAGAATGAAAAATTCATTTTGATATGTGGAATTTTTTCCCAAGGTCCACTTCTCAAAATTTGGTCAAATTCAATGAAAGATGGCTACTTGCATATACATTTTGTAAGACCTAATGTGTCTTATATCGGTTATATAACAACCACTCTTATAAAACCTAGATTTGCCGTTGCAAACTAAAGACATACTACTGTATACGAAATGTTTTTTTCTGTTTATAAATTTCAAAAAATACCTAAGTTGTAATTTAATTGATGGACTAGTTTACTGCGCAACTCAGAAAAATATAGCATAATTGTAAATTGGGTCTTTATTTTGCCGCTCTGCCACTCCACTTTGAAATTGGCTACGCGGAGTTTAAAATGTGAAAATAGGGTTTCAATTACCAAGTTTCATTTCGTCACATCTAAGGGGATCAATTTGAAGCTAGGTATACCGGTGTGTAGAAACGCGTTTTGAGTAGGTGTTTTCGATGATTTTCGAAAATATTCATAAACAAAATTTTCATGACTGTTTGAAAAAAAATTTTTTTTTGTATTCATTTTTAATGGTGTTAACCACCAAAAATTTTATTATTAATTTTATACTCTTAGTCATCAATTCTGCTCTAAAAACGCGGATTTGAACTTTATTTTGTACAATAAAGTCTTACATTGTATTCTTTCCTTAATGTGTAAATCAGAAAACTTACAAGGTGAAAGGAAAATCTTGTGCTTAGAAATAATGATTTTCTCATAAGTAATTAAAATAAAACACCTTATCAGACATATCAGACGTATCAGACATATCAGACGTATCAGACATACAAATTCTGAAAATATTTAAGTCACATATTTAATAAATTTCAAATTTACTAGACTAGTTTTGACGAAAGTCGTTTGTTCATTGTCACTAGTTAAAAAAAAATCATTTTTTTATAATTATATTTTTTTTGAACAGTCTTTAATTTTTTATTTACAAATTTTTTCTATAACATGCAAAAAAAAAAGGCTTTATTTTCATACAATTTAGATAACCAACAAAAATGACTGCTCAAAATAAGTTAAGTTACATAATTCCTAAATTTCAAATTAATAATAAATTAACTAAAATTAATTAATACAGTGGTTTTAATTTACTGTCACCTCCAAGGGAGCCGAAAAATTGGTTGACATGAAGCGGAGTTGACAAAAGCCGATTTTGTCACCTGAGCGATAATTTAAAGATTAGGTGACATTAACCAAAGTTCCTGGTTTTAGCGGCACATTTTATTATACGATATATTTTTCAATTTAATTTACGTTTTAAAGGTTATTACCTTGAATTTAGAATACTTTAAAAGCAAACAAAGTCTCAAAATAATCACTTTTATACTTGCAAATTCCACTTGAACTTTTGTGCAGTCGTCCTTGTAACAAATGTCAAAATGACCCAATAGAATTAGTTCATGTGGTACATGTCACTCAATCAGCAATTAGAGTCAAATTACGAATCTGACATGCATTATTGACGTTAACGTCAAATTTTGCAAAAGAAATTCGGCAAATCCATAGAATTATTATGGGAGAATTTTACTTGACCGCCATAAATGGTTGTCAGGTTCGTATTAGAAGTGAATTTTCTGTTGGATTGAAATACTTCTAGTCAAATTTCAGTGGGTTATTTCGAGATTTGTTGTAAAAAATTAAAAAAAATTCAGTGAAATTTGCAAATTTTTTGAAAAACTCGTGTTGTGCACTTAATAGATGTTATATCCTTAATCTAGAAAAAATTTACGATCAATTGACATATCTTTTATTTAATTTCGCGATAAGAAACTTTGGTACAATTTTTCCAAAAGTGGGATGCGAAAGTAATCTTAGTGTGCCCATCTAAGTTTAGCATACTCGCGGTTGGGAAACGTCCGCGATTGCTGGTGAGTCTTTAAGAAAATAAGCTTTCACGATTGAGGATGTTGTACTTAAGGTAAGGGACCGCATGGTAAATACAACAAATAGGTAAATGATACCGTTTCTACAAGCGTCACTAATCGCCCACAGTATTTAAACAAATATGAGTTTATGTTCTGGCCTTGCGAACCGGAAGTTTCCATTAAAGTGTGCTTATCTGCCATGCAGGCAGTTCAAATGAGGTGATAAAAGACGGAGGATGACAGTAGGCGGTGTGACAATAGGCAGAGTATTTAGTACATGAGAGCATGGAGTTTAGCCGGGGGAAAGCCAACCGGTTGATATAAAGCGAAGTGTGACATTAAGGGGTAGTGACGTTAAACTAAAACCACTGTACTAAATTAACACTCTGCGTGTTAATTTAGTTCACCACCATTACGAATGAATAGAAGAGAAAAAAAAATTTTCAAACACTCATATATATATAAAAAATTTTTTGGTTATGAATAGTTTCGAAAACCATTGAAGTACCTTCTCTAAATACGTTTCTACACATCCGGGCCCAATTTTAAATTAATCCAAGTAGATGTGGCGAAATGAAACTTGGTCCCGTTGGACAGATTCAACATACTTCTTTTTGAGACCTACTTATTTTTTACCTTATCAAATGCGAACCTCTTACTTCATATGAATACCCAGTGATGGGCAAAATTCCCGACGTTCATTCTTTATTACATTTCTCCATGACTCCAAGTTTGACCTGAGTCAGTCACTACCTCTGGGAATCATGACAGGTTTTCTAAACTTTGGACTTGACTTTGAATAAGAGTCTGGAGTTGCACAAAACAAAATAGGTAAAATAGGTGCTATATTGGCGCATGTTGGAAAAGTGTCATCATTTCTAAGTAGGAGTTGACTCCTAGAGTGATGACTCTGACTCCTAACCGGAAGGGAGGCAGGGTCATCAAATGACTCCAGACTCCAAAAAACCCTCTGCCAGAGTCATGTCAGTATCAAAGTAAGAGTCATGGATGCTTTGTTACAATTTACTCTCAGTTTCGCGTGTGGAGTCACTGACCCTGGGAGTAATGATAGACTGTGAGTCAGAGTTATTACGCCCAGAGTCAGTGACTCACCCTCAGGTCAGACTGGGAGTTTTGAAGAACACTAGTTCCAGACATCCTTTTTTGTATTTTCATTGCAGTTTTGTAGTGTCCTTCATGACTTAGTCCGGAGTCATGATCTGACACCCAGGGTTTTTGGGAGCGGGAGTCATTTGCGAAGTAACTTCTTTGTAGATGGAAGTCAGAGGGATGGCACTAACAGTCGACTCATGGACTTGGAAGTCATGACTCTTTTCTAACATGCGCAAGTAAGCATATCGGACATATATTCCTTAGTTTCTCTAATTTACTTTTACTATTAAATAAATAAATAAATTTTAATTTCATATTGTCCTACCCGATGTTCCATAGTTTGTGTTATGTGACTCCAGAGTCACTGACTTTGGGAGTCGACTCCCACATAGAAATGATGACTCTTTTTCAACTTGCGAGAATATAGCTCTTATTTTGCCTATTTTGTTTTGCGCAACTCCAGAGTCTGAGTCATAACTCTTACACAAAGTCAACTCCAAAGTCAACTCCAAAGTTTATAAAATCTGTCATGACTCCCAGAGGTAGTGACTGACTAAGGCCAAATTGGGACTCATGAAGAAGTGTAATAAAGAATGTGTATAATGATATCGAAACTAACTTCAGGAATTTTGCCCATCACTGGGTATTCATATGAAGTAAGAGGTACGCATTTGGTGGGTAAAAAATAAGTAGTCTCAAAAAGAAGTATGTTGAATCTGTCCAACCGGTAGTTGAAACCATTTTTTACATGTTAAATTCCCATTAGCCAATTTCAAGGTGGAGTGGCAGAGCGGCAAAATAAGGACTCAATTATGATCTTACTACCGAAACGTAGACTAAACTTAGAGACAAATAAAACTTCCTCGTAGGGGGGTACAAAATTTCTGTTTTTTACACTTTTTTTTTGATTATTTTATTTCTCCATGAACCATGACATTTGGAGGCGTTTGAAGGAATAAATTTTTTATCCCAATTTTTTTTTAATTTTAGTAAATTAACTAAAACATTCTAAGTATATAAAATATTCCTGAGGCGTTTGTGAGTCGTTGACATCAGAGGTTAGGTTAACTTAGCTTACCTGACATTATGTTAGTTTACATTAGGTTGTTAGGTTTTTTCGTAGATAGAAATTTTTTTTCATTAAGTGAAAGTCATACGTTTTCAAATGTCATGATTCGTTGTGAAATGCAATAGTCTGAAAACAAAATTGGTTGAATCACCCATTGTGGGGGCAAGGTATAAATTTTCTTAGCTTCTTTGAGAATTTTTTTTTTGTTTTTTTTTTTTGCATACAAATCCGTTTCAAGTTTTTCTGATGCGATTCATACTGATTTTTGATATTAAAATTTCGAATATTTCCCAAGTCAAAAATATTTAAGTCAAAAATTTTTTAAGTCATATTTTTAAGTCGTAAATTTTTTTTAGTAAAAAATTTCTATTTTATAACCATAACAATCTGTATAAAAGTTGATCAGAATAAAATTCTGAACAAGTTTTATGCATAATAATTTTCTCTTTGGTGACACCTATAGGTCAAAAGTGAGATCACCTTCCTAATTACTTGTAGTGGGACCAAGGAGTAAAATTCCTAATTTTCTATGAAATTTTATAATAGTGTTTTCCATATAAAACTGAAATAAAAAATTTTCCAAAAGAGATTTAAAAATTTTCAGAATCGATTCAGGATGCCCTGAAGCGGAGATTTCTATTCGAAAAACGAAATAAATTAGTAAAACAAAATAATTTAATTTTCAGACTCACTTCAGGATGTCCTGAAATGAAGATTTCTATGCGAAAAACGAGAAAAAAGTTACCAAAAAAAAGATTAAGTTTATAGCTTGCCCCGACAATGGGTGATTCAAGCAAAAGTCGTCTAATTGGTTCGTCTAATTTTTCAAAATAAGATTATTACAAATTTTACAAGTAATTTTAAAAATATACACCAAACCTGTCGGGTAGTTAGGCCCGACAGTTGTCGGGTGGTTAAGCCCGACAAACTATGATTATAGGAACTATCTACCCGACAAACTACCCGACAGCTGTCGGGTAGAAAGTAGATTTGTCGGCTGTCGGGTTCATAGTACCTAAATTATCTGTCGGGTGTATCAACAAAATCTACTTTTTACCCGACAGCTGTCGGGTAGTTAGGCCCGACAATTGTCGGCTGTCGGGTCCATAGTAGTTGCCTATGCGCAAAGGTCATTTTGCGACTTATGAGGAAACTCTTAAAAAAATAGAAAATTTTTGAGATGTGAGATTTAATGTTAACAAAATGAAATGTTTTATGCACCATTTGCTGAGATTCAACCTCAATAAACAGTAAGGTTCAAATGTTGGCAAGTTTTCAGAATAATTATTTAAAGTCATTCACATATCTAAATTAATTTTTGAAATCATTTCATATCCTTGAAAAATTTCGGAAACGGTTCTCACTTTTAGCACCTGACTCACAGGAGAAAATGGGAGTCATTAGTCAGCCTTACCCGGTACAATTAAAATAGACTTATGAGTCTAATTTAATATTCGTGTATGCCCATCTATGCGTCTGACTTTGTTGAAACATATAAGGAAGTTTTAGTTCTCTTTTAGTTTAGTCTAGATTTCAGTTGTAAAGTCAGAATTTACAGTTTTGCTATATTTTTCTAAAGTTGCTCAGTAAACTAGTCCATGAATTAAATCACAACTATCTGATTGTAAGGGTCTTTGTACTATTGAAAATGGAAGAATATCGAGACAAGTCAAAAAATGGAACCTTGGACATCTCAAATATAATTTGTATTCCAAAGTGCAGGAAAATACGACGTCGAAATCCGGGACCTGAAATTATGGCGTTTTGGAAGTATGACACACGAAAATATTGTTTAAGATTCTTGTGTCCAGTGAAGCATAGCTATCGTAAATATAAAAAGGAAGTAAAATTTTTCAATGGAAAGGAATATAGTATTCCGAGCATAATTTTTACACCGAAAAATCCTACTGGAGAATAGAAAAAAAAGAAGCACCGGTCTGAAATTGCTTCTGCGAAAAATTTTTTGGCAGGATGAACTTTTAACTTTACTTAATAAATCAGCTCTTCAGAACACATTTAGTTCTGAAGAGCTCTCGAGCATTATTATGATGCCAAATTGTTGTTATTTTATTAATAACCGGAAGTTTTGAAAACATTACTAAATCAAATGTAGGCTATTAAAACAATAGATTTAATCTACACTGGAGGTCAGAATATACTACGCATGGTGAAAGTTTTCTAACCATAAACACTCATTTTTATAATGGAATTTAGAGTTGTGCACCGAATGACAGAAGTATTTGTAAAGTAAGCCAACCTAACCCAAACCTTATTTGATTGTCGTAGTTCTACATAAATTTAATTCTTAAATTTCTGATGCATGAGGAAGGAACCTTTTTTTGGTATAAAACTTCACTGTTTAATGAAAATTTGGGGGTTGAATTACGTATAGTAGGGCCAAAACTTTTCTGTTTTCTTTTTTGGAAAATTGTACAAAAAACACTTAGAAAATTTTACTTTACCCCCACCCATCAGTGCAATGTGAATTGACCTGACCTTTGACCTGACTGTTGACCTGAATGGGTCACCACAGAAAAATTCTTATTTGAAAAAGTTGTTCAGATTTTCATTCTGAGCAACTTTTGTATAAGATTTGTTTTGGGTTATAGTGAAACCCAAAATCAAAATTTTGGATTTAGAAATAATTTTCAAATTTTGTACTTCGAAAATTTTTCGAAAAAATGTTCAGAATCGCTTAAGAATGTCCTGATATGGATTTCTGTGCGAAAATAAAAGATTTTTTCGAAATGAATTAGAAATCTTTTGCCCTCACCATGGGTGATTCAAACAATTTGGGATGGGATTTAGATTATTCAGTATTTAGGTTAGACGTTGCTATTAATAATTGCGAAAAAATAGGTATTGCGCAATGGCTGACTTTTACTTTCCCGGCAGATATTGGGTGGATCCAAGGTGGAATTTTTTTTTGTTCCACCACCCACCTCCACCTGTAGACCAAATTTGATCTATAGGTGGATTTTGCTCAAAAATTAGATAGATGTATGTTTCACATGAATTTGTGGATCCACGTGTGGATCCACAAATTCATGTGAAACATTTATTAATCGCATTTTTGAAGAAAATCCACCTGAGGATCCAAATGGGTCCAAAGATGGAGCCGGGTGGATCCACCCGTAGATCCACAAATTCATGTGAAACATATACAGGGTGAACCAACTTAATCCGGGTCGTAGAAAGTCGCTTTCACCAAAAAAAATTTAAGACAGTAAATAAAGAGCGTGAAATACAAAAGTTGTAAGGAATGAAGTTAGCGTGTGTTTGAGAAAACATTCCTCTGCAAAAATAAATTAATTTAAACAAAGGCCATTCTGTAATGCTGAAAGATGGGTAGTTGAGAGAATGAGCAACTAGAGGAATGGGGTACGATCCCTTGGCATCTATTCCACCTGACTCAACAGAGAACCTGCCGACCCCTCCTCTCTCTGTCTCTCTGCTTTGCTCCATTGCTTTGCATCGGAACAGATATTTTACAGTGATTACAATAAAATTAACTTCACTTCCATCATTTACTATTGTCTATCGCCTGCCCCAAGCCGTTTTTGGTCAAAGGCGAAGAAAGAAGGCCCGGATTAAGTTGGTTCACCCTGTATTAAACGCCTTTTTGAAGAAAATCCACCTAAGGTTACAAGTGGTTCCACAGGAGGATCCGGGTGGAGCCGGGTGGATTCACCCGTGGATCCACAAATTCATGTGAAACATATATAGTATTATGTACGACGCGGTGTTCATGTACCATCACCCTTCAAAGCCACCGACCTACTCACCGCCCTAAGTATTTCCACCGACCACCGACCTAAGTCAACATTGTTGCTAAATTCACACCACCCTAAGTTTATCCACCGAGCTAAGTTTGCGATGTTGTCATGTCTCACACCCTTTCAAGTTCAAACCTGTTTAAACCTGTCACAACCTATGAACCTAAGTATTCTCATTGCCCACAGTCCACGGACCTATGAATTTTCACTGCCCACAGTCCACGGACCTAACAACCTTTGAACCTAAGAATTTACATTCTACACCACGGACCTAAGAACCTAAGTAACTCACCTACCATATACCTAAGACTGCGGTGTTGCCACATCCCGCAAACTTATCCAAACATGTTTAAACCTGTCGTAACCTATGAACATAAGAATTTACATTCTCCACCACGGACAT
>NIPM01000902.1:0-39064 GCA_002738285.1 Holacanthella duospinosa | reverse complement strand
ACCAAATATGTATTTAAAACTGACCAAGTGATATGAGTTCATTTCGTAAAGTAATTTACAATTTTCAAAAAAAATTTTGTGGGATCAAATAATACGAGACTAATTTTGGTATTTTCCTGGTACTAAATTGTAAACGGGAGGAAATATGATCCTGTTTTAAACAATTTTTGTAAATAAAAAATTATGCTTCAAAGGAAAATTAATCCGGATCGATAAAGGTAATTAGGAAATTGTTGTTAAGATGTCAAGTTAATCTATTAGGACAAATGATAAATTTTATAAAGCAGCATTTGTCGAAAAACCCCTAATGATGTGGAGTTTAGGTTTTCTTTCATGCTCCCTACACCTTAAAGTCAATCTTTTTTTTTCATAGTGAGATCAAAGTGTCGGGAGTGACGAATGTTACATTAGAATATCTATAATTAAAAAAAAATCAAAATTTGTCAGCTAACTTTACGTCTATTATTCACTACTTGTTTGCCGGCTGACTCAACCCGATTTTGTGAAAGGTGGAGAAAGAAGGCCTGGGTTTATTTGGCGGTGCTTGTAGTAAACAGACCCAAGGATATAAAAATATCTTATGATATGGTAGGATTATAAAATCCTCAGACAAAAAAGTGGCTGACCAGATGTTCCCGGAACAGTAAAGANTCTTATGATATGGTAGGATTATAAAATCCTCAGACAAAAAAGTGGCTGACCAGATGTTCCCGGAACAGTAAAGATTTAATAAAATTAGATGAAGAACCTTAAAAATATAAATACTACCCAAAACTTTATCGTTCACACTTTAGATTGACTTGTAGACTTACTTCGTAGAAACAAATTGCTTCCAGTCCCTGAAAATCATAAAGTAAGATATTGAATTAAAGTTTGAAAACAGTAAACCTATTCTAAAAGTCATGATTCCAATGAAGATTAACAATTATTATTCTTTTTCACTGTCCCGCTATTNCAGTAAACCTATTCTAAAAGTCATGATTCCAATGAAGATTAACAATTATTATTCTTTTTCACTGTCCCGCTATTTACATATCAGGACTACGATTTTACCTCGGTTGGATTTGATTGTAATTTACCCTAAAACCTCACAGATAGGCCNTTTACATATCAGGACTACGATTTTACCTCGGTTGGATTTGATTGTAATTTACCCTAAAACCTCACAGATAGGCCGCAACTTATACATTGAAATTTAGCGCCAAATGGTTGGATTCGGCTTATGCACGAGGGCGGCCTGTGTGACATTTCAAGAAACGCCTCACGATACTGTTCGAGGTTAAAAATAGTAGAACAAAAACAAAACAAAAAGCATCATTTCTTTTTAACCGTGCTTCGGTCCAGTCGAATGTTCTGGCTACCGCGGAACAAAATATTCTAGTTCTTTGGGAATTCAACTTTATCCCAGATTTACTATACAAGTTTTTAATAAATTAATCTTTGACTTACGCAGTCCATCATTACTTATTTTGTGGATTTTGTAGATCCCGTACATTCGTGCTATTTTATCGGCAACACCTAGTGTCTCTCCTGAACGAACGTTGTGTACAATGGCATTATTACATCCTGTCAGTGTGAACCCGATTGAATAATTAACCTGTCTCCAATAATCACGCATGTCTAGAAAAAATAAAGAAAAATGTTACTCTCCCATTTTTCAAAAAAGCTTGCCACCCTTGAGCTACAGATTGGACTTAAACGAAATTTAAATACATGGTACACCATTCATTAATAGCGGTACGCCAATTAAATAATAAAAATAATTAATCATCATTATTCCTTATTTTTTACTAAAATTGTGAAATTCTGAATTAATTATTTGTTCATTAAAAATAGTTCAATTTTTGAAGTGTACAGATCCACAGTGACCACAGTGAATATGGGCGGAGCTTGTTAGAAATAAGGGCCATCTTGAAAAACTGATTTTTATTTTGAAGCACAAACATTTACTCACTTTCAAAACTTATCTCAAAATTTGGGGGGAATATTTCGCCATAATGCTTTTTAATATTATCACATTTTCGATCCACGTGCCACTGGGCGAACTGTGTAATCTGAAAATAAATAATTAAATACCTCAGGGAATTTAGTAGAAGAAAATAAATATTAGTTTAGAATAGTTGGAATAATGAACTCAAATAAGTTACCTTTGGATTGTGGACTATTTTTTCACTCTCATCATAATCTTTAAAATTCAACATTCAAAGGATGTCAGAATTAACTTGTTCACTTGGATTAATTAACTAACAATTCGTACTTACTTAGCTCATCCATCCTGTATTTATTTAATAGATTCAACTCCTTATCCGCCCATTCTGAAAGGGTCGGAGTCTCCAGGACTACCTAATAAAACAATTTTATTTTAGGTAAGTAAAAATCGAGTAAGTTTTAAGTAGGAATTCAATTTCTGAGAATCAGTTAGGTGCTGGAGTCTTTATTTGTTTTAAAAGTGAAATTTATTAGAAAGAAGTTTCAGAATCCAAAATTTCCAAATGGGATTTTTCATTGGCTTGGCTCCATACACCACAGATTACTAACTTACTGACTAAATGACACTTCCCAAATTTAACGTTATGACACATGGAGAATAGTCATCCAAATCACATCTGTGACTTTTGTGTGGTTTTGATGAGAATAATTTAGGGAAACGGGCCCCTAATTACTTAGAAAAAATATTACAGTTTGAAGCATTTTCATGCTGATTCCGAATATCATAATCTTTTTGGGGGAAATGTCCCTTAATTAACGCGTTTAGAAGTGCTAAATTCAAATGATATTTGAATGATTCAACTCTAGAAAACAATTTTTACTTACCCGCGCTCAAAGTGAAAGGGGATTGACCAGAGTAGAAGTTTAAATGGTCTCGTTTTTATTCACCGAAGCAGCAGGTGATGAATTGGTGAAGGTAGAAAGTGGAAGGAAGGTGATGGAAAGGCAAAGTCTAAATTAAGGGTTACTGGGCCTTGCCCCAAAAATGATTATGATATTCGTAATCAGCTTGAAAAATTTGTCAAAATGACGTTCTCCTTAAAAATATCCGTTAGAGGCACTATATCTTTTTAAGGTTAGCTTTTGTGTAAGCAAGTAAATTACTTACAGTGTCTCCTTCCTTTGGATCAAGGCAGCTACCAGTAAACTTCAAATCTCTATCATTTACTGGACACGGAAGAATCCCCAACTTTATAGCATAGATGAGAGATAGTAATAGATAGGAAAAGCTCTTGCTAAGGTATGTTGTTTTTTGAGTACCAATCACTAAGAGAGAATAGATAAGAGGTCAAATCATGAAGATAGGATATATGGGAGTTGGTGACGTTGGATTTACAAATCCATCCCCCGTTGAAGATTTTTGACCTCAATCTCTCTGAAGAGGTTTTCCTATCTATTACTGTCTCATCTATGACTTTATAGTAGTATGTACGGGGTGATGTTCTCACCTTCGCCTCACCCCTATTGCTCACCAACTCTCAAATACACCAACCTACCAATCCAATGAAGTAATTACACTGACCATCGACCTAAGTCAACGGTGATGCTAAATTACACGTATATGTTAACCTAAGTTTTCTCACCGACCACCGACCTATTAATAAGTCTGCAGTGACGTCACATCCCGTAAACTTATCCAAAAATGTTTAAACCTGTCATAATCTAAGAACCTTAGTATTCTCATTACCCACAGTCCACAGACCTAAGATTCTTCATCAATCATGGACATAGGTAAGCAATGTTGGCAAACCCCAGAGGGTGGGAACCCCCGTCCCGCCAGCCCTGCGATAGTACGACAACAATTGATAATTATCCATAAAGAATTATTTAACAGCATACAATTTAGACATTGGATTCAAGAATTGAAAAAAATCTTATCACAGATAACTTGCGATTATCCACCGACCACAGACCACGTATACATCCATAACCTGAACACCCTAAGTCTTCACATACCACCATGTTGCCATTTTCCAATAAGGAATTGAAAAAATTCTACCACAGATAGGTTCCGATTATCCACCTACCAAAGGCCATGTACATCCAATGCCTGAAGACCCTAAGTTTTTACATACCACCATGTTGTCATTTTTCAATAATCAATTGAAAAATCCAACCACAGATAACTTCCAATTATCCACCAACCACAGACCATGTACCACCAACAGTGATAACAGCATCTAAGAACCCAACACCATTGCCGACAGCAGCTAAGAACCCAACACCAACAGTGATTCCCGCAGATCAGAACATAAGTCCTAACACCAATCCCAGCAGCAAAGAATCCATGTCTCAAAAACCAACACTAACTCTAGTAGCTAAGAAAGAACCAAACTCCAAACATCAATATTGACCCTAAAAAGTTAGATGCAAGTCAAAGAATCAACCCCAATTAAGTTTCCCCCAACTCAACTACATAAAAATTAAGTGTTCCCCAAACATGAATTTCCCAGTCGTAAGCAACTCCTGCAGACAAAAAGCACAAAACTTCAAACGCGAAATCCAATTAACAATAGGGCAAATCAAACTGGCTTCTGAAATTTTGAAATTTTGAACTTTTGAAATTTTGGAGCATGCACAGTTCAATTTTGAACTTTGCAGAGTTCAAATTGATTGATTTCAATTTGCAAAAAAAAACTTTCACATTTCATTTTTATTTTTATTTTTGAAATGTCTAAGCAAAAACGATTAAAATTAATCAACTTCGTCTGTGGGGAAGCACTTCAATTATTCCTTGCACTCAACGAAGATGATGACAATGAAAAAATACTGGAAAATACCCTTGCAGAATGGAAATAGTCTTGATGTGTAGGTATTTATCCCTCCGGTCAAAGGTAAGAAGATATGTCATCGCTAACACAATTTAATTACATGCATAAGCATAATAGCTTATTATTAAATAGGTAGGTGATTAAATCTAAAGCCTGGTGGGAGAATGTCGTTCCTCACTGTGATGACAAAATATTTAAAAATGTTAAAAATTAAAGTTAAAAATAAAAATCAAGAATTTCAAATAGACTTGCTAAAGCCTTTTCTCATGTGAAACTTCAAAATCTCTTTTGAAGCTCAACAGCCAATCACAGAGCTCGTTTCATTTTAAGTTTGATAAACCCTGTGCAAACTTCAAAAGTTCAAAATTTCAAAATCTCAAAAGCGGCAGATTGATTTGCCCTAATAATTCAAATACATATATGGTAAGGGAGGGATGGCCGCTTCCTGCCAAATATACCTCGGTTCAAATAAGTAAAAGAGAAAGGCTCTAAAGTAAAAATACCCTATCTTTCAAGAATTAATCGTTTCTTTTAACAGTGGGACGAAACACTTCTACGCATAGTTATGAACTTCCAAGTGATGGAAAAAATTAACATGGGACGGAATATTTTCATTTAGCTTAGACATAAATGTCTATTTCAAGCCAAAAACCAAACTTAATACATTCATTTACAATAAAACACAAGAGAACACAATAAAATTCATCTTCATGCCAAGAAATGAAAAAATAGAATAGGTGACATGTGAAAATTTTATACAACATCCAACACGTTTATACATGAATCGCAGTTCTAAGAATACAAGTAACGATATAACCAACCGTGTAGTCAATTATAAAATTCATAACAAATATAGACAAATACAAAGACAAATTCGATAATGGGATTAAAGACTTAATTCACTTCATTTTGAAAAAATAAATAAATGTAGTGCGCAATAAGTATGCTAGAATAAGTTTGATACAAGTTATCAATGGTAGGCAGCCTCCGCGTTCAATGATAATGTTTCTTTTGCGTTCGACGTTGCCTCGTTTGCTTAGAATATTTTCAAAATCACTTGTACGGTTTAAGACGGTTTATTTCTTTGAATGTAATGGAATCATTCCCATGATAAACGTTGAGTATATACTCACATAAACAACGAATTTCATCTTCAGACGCCTGCCGTAGATACCTGTTCCTTCGCTTGTTGGGGCACGCCGAGAGCTTCTTGATTAGTTTGGCGAGAGGGCGGTCGGACAGACGAGCTCCCCTCCCCTGCATCGCAGGCATTTGAAATCTTAGGTTCATACGATAATGCACATTTAAACAATTGGACAAGTTATGTGAAATGTGACAACATTGCTTACCAAGGTCGGAGATTGTTGGAGAAACTTTGGTCTGTGGACTGTGGGTAATGAGAATAATAAGGTTGTCAGGTTATGACAGGTTTAAACATGTTTGGATAAGTTTGGGGGATGTGGCAACATTGCTTACCTATGTCGATGATTGGTGAAGAAGCTTAGCTCTGTGGCCTATGGGTACTACGAATGCGAAGGTTCTTCGATTATGACAGGTTTAAGCATGTTTAGATAAGTTTGCGGGATGTGGCATCACTACGGACTTAGGTCGGTGAGAAAACTTAGGTTCACATATACGTGTAATTTAGCAACACTGTTGCTTAGGTCGGTGGTCGGTAAAATTCTTAGCTCAATGGGTCTGTCGGTGACTTTGTGGGTTGGTCGGGGGAACATCACCCATTACATACTACTTTTATCATCAAACAAATTCCAAACAACAGAATCACGACATTCATTTTCACGGTTTAGAAAAATTGCTGAGAATTTCCCATCCACCTAAAATTCAAAGTTCAATGACTCTTTCAGTGAGAACATTGACATTACACATTATAGTATTTATAAATTAATTATCAAGGTTTTTCGACCAATAGTAAAGAAGCGGTTGTCTCTCTGTTCTCAGGGGAACCTTGATTAATACTATAACTAGAGGGAGCCAAGGTGATTTTAGATTGTTGTCGCTTCGCTCCCAAACAGCGAAGCGACAACAAACAACCTAAAATCACCCTGGTCTCCATGAACCCTGAGCCTGGGCTCAGGCGCAGGGTTAAGTCATACTCTGGTTGGTTAAAAAAAAAATCTAATTTCGAAAAACAACAAGCCGAACAAAGTGCAAACCAGAGTGATTTGAGATTGTTTTTGTGCAGCGACAGCGACAACAAATAATCTCCATCGATCAATATTAGAAAACTGAAGAAATTGACAATCCTAAGCAAAATCTAAAAGTTTCAAAATACCAAAAACCTCATTAGGATTAAGTAATCTTCAAAGATCACGAGCTCTTACCGTTGTGCAATGTATTTGTTTATTTTACAAAGTACCTTTGTTTGTACACCTTAGTCCACATAAGCCATATCCCTTGTAACCCCTGAAGCCAATTCGGTTGGATTGCACCAAAGGGGACCAATATTTTCTTCAGGCATTCTCCTCCATCACATCCTCCGAGAAAAAAAAACTTATAAGTAAGTAAAATTTCGTTATCCGTGCTGTGCTTCCTTTGATTTTCCCTCGACCAAATGACCACTACAAATGCTGCTTAGAATGTTAGTGACGAACTTTTCCTAATGACATTTTTCTGTGGTGACCTCTTAAGGTCAAAGGTCAGTTCGCTTGTGAAAACATTTAAAATTACTTTTTCTTTCCCGCTTCCTTTAAGAGGTCACTTACGTCTTGGGTCATGTATTTAAAAAATTTTTTTGCATCGATGTAGCAAATCCTCTTAAGCGACCAAATGACAAATATTGTCTAGAATCATACAGTGACCAACTATTCCTAATAACATTTTTTTCTGTGGTGTCCTGAGGTCAAGAATGATTGGATTTGACCTAAGGGGACCGTGAAAATTTTTAACATTAGATTCCCCATTTCGAAATTTTTCAAAGTACAAAATTTATTTCTTGCTCTATATGACTGATATAATGACCTCCACAAAAGTTTTTCAATCCAGTGATACGAGTAACTTTACTCACAAACTTTTTCTCAGCGGTGACCTCACGAAGTCAGAGGTCAAGGTTACCACTTATATTCCCTCATAACCAGCAAAATGACCTCTACAAAAGTTGCTCAACTCAACTACGCGAGTAACTTTTACTTACAACCTTCTTCTCTGTGGTGACCTATAAGCAGGTCAAACTGAAATATTATAATAACAGTTCATAAATACTTTTTCGGAGAGGTCTGCCAGAACAAGTCTGCCCAGGGCGGGGGACGTGGACCCCTGTCCGAATTCCGCTTCAATGTAATGCCATAACAAATAATCCTTAACAAAAGCGACCATAAGAACCTGTACTATGAACTCAAAAATAACATAGATGAAACTGCTATACAAAAAGCAAACCCAAACTAAAAGCATTGCATAAAAATAAATAAAAATGTAAAGAACCAAACTAAAAACCTAAAAAAATCCTCACAAATATACTTATAATAAAAAAAAAACTAAATCAAAACCCTAACAAACATAAATAAACCAATAAACCTAAATAAAAACCTAACAAACCAAAATAAAACCTAACAAATCTAAACAAAAATCTAACAAACCTAAATACAAATTTAACAAAACTAAATAAAAACCTAACAAACCTAAATGAAAACTTATACTTTTTTCCAAGGTTTTTTTTTTTTTTGAAAGGATTAACCTACTTGATTTTATTTTCCTAATGCAAATATAAAAAAAAAATTAATAAATTAATTAATTTATTTATTAATTTTCCAAGGTTCCTTGACAACAGAAACAACGGCTTATAAGGCTATGTCATAACTCCATAACTTAAAAAAATTTTTTTTTTTGTAATCAAGGATTATCGAATCAACAAACTTTAGAATAAACAAACATTGATGTTTGCTTTCGATTATAAGTTAGTTAAAAAAATTTTTTTTTAATCAATTATTCATTAATTCATCTGAATTTAAGTAGAATGTCGTCATATGTATTTTGTTAGCTCGTGTAGTAATACATTTAAAAATACTTAAAGTGTGATTATAAAAAAAATCGGCACTAAGCCGTCTGCGTCTTCTTTGATTTTATTATTATTTGAATTTTATGAATCAAAATTTTCAATTTATATAAATATTCTATTTCTTTTATCATTTTACATCGTCGCTAAACAACGCATTCTTCATCTGGGTGCCGACGGCATCCAATTGAATTTTTTTTTAATTTAATTTCTTTGGACTTATGACGCAACCGTATCAACAGCCGTTTAGAGTCGAGCAACCTTGCTATTTTCCTTGACTGACACATAGGGCTGATACATAAAGCTGACACATAGGGCTGATACGTAGAACTGATACATAGGGCCGACACAATCAGCGGACGGTGCTTTACTCCTACCATATCTAGAAACCATGAAATCAATGTATCAATTAAGTTAGTATTTGATAAATATTAGGCACAACGCAAGGAGCCTTAAAAATACAGCGAATGGAAAAAGTAAGTACACACGGAGAAAGTGTTAAACAACCCGGACTTTATGAATTTGTCAAATCACTCGAATTGAAAATAAGTAATTACCCGATTGAATTGATCGACGTGGACGTTTCTGGCAATTTAATATATTCTGCAATTGGTGACACCTGCAAAGACCTCAAGTTATTCAAATATCCGAAACCAAATAAAAACTTCCCTAAATGGTTTGATTAATGATTGCAAAATGCTTAAATACGAAAAAAATTTCTCGCTAAGGCTTTTACGTAGGAATACTGACAGTGAAAGGATGAAATAGCTTGCCAAAGAATACATTGATAGCAACAAAAATACACAATTATAACTAACCAGACAAACGATAACTTTATTTCTCAAGTTTCTTTGCTGCTGCACCAATCTTCCAACCCGTCCAAGTTTTGAAAAGTAAAATACTTCGACGCACCTCAGAACCCACAAACAACATATCGTTAATTCAATGGCATGGGCATTTTAGCAGTGGGTTCAGTCCCGAAAACCTCAAATCGGTAAATTCCCCGTACTCCGAATGCTTAAATGTCACCGATCCAATCCTAAACAGGGAATTCAATGCTTTTGAGACACATGGTCATCAAATCACTGAAACTTGGGAAAGCACCTGGTGAAGATCTAATACCGAACAGCGTATGGAAGATAAGTTTGCCGGTCTTTTTGCTTTAATTAACCAACCTCTTCCAACTATGTTTTGATTCAGGGAAAGTCCCCGTTGAATGGTGCAATGCGTTAATTTGTCCGATACTTAAAAAGGGTTCAAGAGAAGTCCCCGGGAATTACCGTCCTATCTCTCTACTGAGCAGCACACTCAACTTTTTACTAAAATTCTAAATAGTAGGCTGGTGGAGCGTATAACCAAACACAACATCGTACTCGACTTTCACGCGGGTTTCCGGAAGGGAAAATCTTACGTTTACTGTCATGTTTAAGGCACAAATTCAACTCCTCAAAGAAAAGGAATTATGTTTACTTCGTTGATCTTTCCCAAGCATTTGATACTCCAAACCACAACCTCTTATGGAAGGTTCTTAAAAACAAGGGATTGTCCACTAAATTCATCCGTGTATTCAAATATATACGAGAATTCAGGAGAAAAGATTTCCACTTCTTACGGTTTAACGGAGAGAATAAAGATCATCAAAGGACTGCTTCAAGGAGAATCTGCAAGTCCCACTCTCTTTAACCTATTTATAGAGGAATTGGTGAATATATTTGATAGATGTCTCCTTGCCGGCTTTCGACTCCATTCGCGATCTGTACATTTGCTCTTTATGCAGACGATCTAGTCCTCGTTGCTCAGTTACGAGAACTTCTCCAACAGAAGATAAATCTCACTGCTAATTTCTTTTACTTTCGAGGTTTTCAGATTAACTTTTTTAAAACAAAAGTACTTGTGATACGGCGTTCTGGCAGGGTAAGAAAAGAAAAATTCTACTGGAGAGGTACCCCTGTACAGACTACGAAATCTTATATGTGCCTTGGCATAATTTTCCAATCGAATGGGTCGTTCAACCTCCACTCTAAATCGGCTGTTGGAAAAGGTATTGCCGCACAAGACACTGTAATTCACACACTAGGCAGGATGAAAACCCTTGACTTGTAAACCTCGAAATTTCGTCTAAATTCCATTGTCAAATCAACTACCTTGTACGGCTCAAGAGTGTGAAGATCACAACACACAAATTACATAGAAAGGGTCCAACAGCAATAATTTAAGAGATTCCTCCATCTTCCTTTCAGCACCCCCCTCCCAATCTTTCCCCTGGAACAATCTTTCCCAGCAGTTTCTTCTAATTATTTTGCTTGGAATTAACAGTTGTTGGGATTAGTTGATAGATTCTAAGGAGGATTTCCCATAGGCGATGGCCAACGTCAAATAAACTCATTGGTTGATTGATTGATTTCCTGTCCAGATGCTATTTATGACTTTTTACAAAACGTGGACAAACGAGAAAACCACACATTGACCCCCGATTTCAATGCCTAACAACTAAAAAACGATTGATATCACAGAGGGCGACAAAATATTTACCAAAAATGAATGAAAAATTTATGACATATTTAAAAACAAAATGGCAAAATATTTATGTAAATATTTAAAAAGAAATTATCCAAAGTGAAATAAAAATCAACCTAAATTACTCTAAGATTATAAATTTTGACTGAAAGAATTAAATGCTTAAATCACCGCTAGTGTTGAACCATGACTCCCATTTTCCCAATCTCCCATGACTCTCAAACGAGAGAAATGTGGAAACCAACAGGATTGCACCTCCAATTGCTTCCCGCAGTCCTCTCGTCGATTGTAGCATCCCTCCAGTTGATTTTTACATGCCTATCGTTTCATCCCACATCCCGCCAGTCCCTTCCCGCATTCATCCTGTTCATGGCGGCATCCACTCCGTCTATACCAGCATGTCACCCGTCTATGCTCGCAACTGGTATTCATGTAGAAGTATAATTGGCGCTACCACAAGCTCAATTGCTAACAAAATTCGATAATTACGATTTGAGTTGTTGTAATCAATGAATTCGTACGTTAATTTTATTAAAACTTGTTCTAATTTAAAAAAATTTTAAAATTCAAGGAGTCAGAGTCAAGAGTCATGACTCTGACTCTTTGATTAAATAAAATGTTTCATGATATTTTAAAAATTTGGTTAAAACTAGGGAATTTTTTTTACAAAAACCCGAGAATATTTACGTAAATATTTATGTAGTACGTAAATATTTACTATTTACAAAACTTTTGATATATTTGAAAATATTTGAAAATATTTTTTTTTCTACATAATGCTGAGCCAACAAACGGTAGAGATCCGAGAGTTGAGGCAAATCGGATATGAAATGAAAAACTTTAAAATAAATAGAATGTCGCCGTCTGGATATCACCAATAATCAGAAACCTGGGCCGCATTCCACCGCTCTCTACTTTTCACTTTTCAATCTTATTTTCGAAGATTATCAAAAGTTTGAGGAACGAAACGTTCCACCATAACCTCTTTATAAATTTCAAATTGAGATTGACGAGTAAAAATTGAAAAGTGAAAATTGAAGAATTACCAAGGTAAAAAATATATTAATGTTTCTCCACTTTTCAAACCATATAACAAGTTTGCAGAATCTTCAAATTTTCAATTATTTCTGTATATGGGGATAGGCACTATTCATTTCTCAAAAATTTTTTTATTTGTGTTTTGATTATAAGTATCAGATATTTTATAGTATAAATTTACACTTTTACGTTGTGAAACTTTCTCGGCTGACTTTGGAACCCTGTTGGACAAACTGTAAGTACCGCATATATAATTCTTTTACAAATCAAACGAGTAAGCAACTGTTTTTGTTAAAGATAGATGGATTTACTCAATCTTCTTGAATCCAGCAATGATGTTGATTACATACCGAAGCGGAAAATATACCGACCTAGAATCAACTTCGAAATATCTAATAATTTTTAATATCGGGAAAAGTTTCAAATGCGGAAGGAGGAAGCAGAATATGTGCTGACGCAAATAGGGCCGTATCTGTTGAATTCAAAATGGAATAAATTGTACCAACTGAGTCCAAAAGATCAACTTCTGCTAGCACTACATTAGATAGAAACGGTTTAGCTTACCACGGAGTGTCAGATATGCATGGAATTCGAAAATCTACTATTTTCAGAATTCTGAATCGGGTAATAAACGCGATTGTCAATAAGATGTTCCAATAAGTAGGAAAATTCCCTAAGAATATGTAGAACGTAGCTGCATAATTTCTTCCGATTGAAGGGTTTAGTAGCGTAGCTGGATATGTGAACAGGACTTTTATAAACATCATTTCTCCAATGACTCAGAATGGGTTACAGTATGTTGACCGCTATGCGATTCACTCGTCTAATGTAATGATGGTATGTGGTTCTGATTATTCGTTCTTCGATGTTAACGCCCGCTGGCTAGGATCTGTTCATGACGCTCGGGTTTTGAAGACATCCGGAATTCATCTACGATTTGAGGCAGTATGGAGACCCTTTCCTGGCGCTATTTTGTTAGGGAACAAAAGGTCTACGTTAATATATTTGTATTTTTTTTTATTAAACGTATAAAGTCAAAATCAACTTCTAGGCGACAGTGAATACCCGTTGAAGGATTGGTTGATCACCCCTTACCACCATAATGCTGATAATAATAGAGAAGAGCGTTTTAACCGTCGCCATAAATCCACCCGCCGAATTGTTGAATGTGCTTATGGAATACTAAAGAAGAGGTTTCCATGTTTGAGGTACCTTCGTCTCCAACCAGCCTATGCTGTAAAGGTTATAACGGCATGCACTACTTTGCATAATATCACTTCCGCACACGACTATTTTGAGGAAAAAAAAGGTAACAACGAGGAAGAAAATTTGTATCCTAATATTAACTACTTGAACGGAAATGCTCGAGTTCAATAATTGCTAAATTATTTCAGTAAATTATTATTTCATGTAGCGGTTCGATATTAAATAAACATTAAAAATTTCTGGAAATTTTCGTTATACTTGTTTCTTTTAAACAGTACTATCTCCAATGCTTATAGAGTTTAAAAAATTTATTTGAAATATGGATTTTGTTTCTCAAAATCTATTCCACAAATTCAACGAGAGGCAAGATTTGTCACAGAAATATCGCATCACATAACAGAAAATGTCAGTTTAGTAATTTTGGGTTCACGTGCAGCAAAAATTTTTCATCAGCTATTCCATTCAGTTCGTACTCATTAACATTAGTGAGTAAATCTATAACTTCTATTACTACTCTATAATTTTTTGTTAACAGTTGTAGTGCAATAGAGAAAGGTTTGTGATGAAAATTGTATTTGAATTGTAGCTTTTGTATTTTTGAGTGTGTTAGAAAGAATTTGATGTTGTAATACAGATATATAACTAACTTGCTTCAGAATTTTATAACAAATGAAAATAGATTTATTTTAGCACAAATTAATGATTACAACTGAGCTATATTTATAGTTTACTTTAAGATTCAAACAATGGTTTTGTGAATGCCGACAGAGAAAAGTTCAATTCTTTCTCCAATTCGTATATTTCATTTCAAGTCTGTGTTTGTAAAGCTTCATTTGTATTAACTCACATTGAAAGCTTTTCTTTCGCTCCAATTCATCTGTGTCCAACAGCGACTGATGACGACGCTTGAACGGTTTAACTGGAGTGTCAAATAAAAACTTATTCATAGCTGTAGTTGTACCAGCAATAATTTTGTTTGTAAAATTTCCTGCATCATTTAGATCTAACACTCTTCCTTTTCAGGAGTCAAAATAGGTCTGCCGGATTCTCCAACTAGCAACCCTTCAACGACTGGCGTATGTTTCCCAATTATTTCAAAGATTAAATGATCCACAGCGTTCAGCAATTCCTCTTTTCCTCCGCCCTTTCCTTTCTTTGTCTTCTTTTACCTTTGATTGTATTTTTTTCATAAATATTAAATAGTAAATTTGAATCGATTTCACTTTGGCATTATTTGTGAATTACCAAGGCTCTCGTTTTCCAAAGTCCATATAATTTATCCCGTACATAAGGTGAATCACTATTTTCTGTCACGAGCTGAAGAAACTTAGCCTTTACTAAAACTTCATTCCAAGCGACGTTCTTCATCTCTTTATCTAAATCACTACTAAATTTTCCAAAAAGAATTTCCCGTTTCTCTTTTATTATACTCACAAGAGAAATTTTCTTCTTTGGTAATTTCATCCGCTGATTAGAGTGAAAATCAATTAAGTATTAGGTTAATTCTGATTTAAAAGTACAATTACGTAAACATACTTACCATAACTAAATCTTCACTCAATTACGCAAGGATTTGATGATACAAATGTATTTAAAGTTATTTTAACAATAAACTTTTAATATCCTTCAAATGCAAAAAGTCAATAAAACAACCATTTTTTTTACCATTAATTTGAGGAACTACTCCTCAAATAACAAGAAAACTGATAAGCGAAAATTGAAGAACTCATTGTTATGGTGGAACGCTCCACATTTCACTTTTCAATTTTTGCAGATTGATGATTGAATAGTGAAAAATGAAAAGTAAAAAGCGGTGGAATGCAGCTCTGGTCCATCAACAATGAAACCTCCACGTTTGCCACTACCAAAATGTTTCAAACCATAACCAATTCAGCAAGTGATCGTGCTCATCCAAGGTCAAAGTTATTAATTTTTCTTCACCTTAATACGGACTTTCGTTCAACTCTTGTCGTAAATCTTTTTCTAAATAATTAAAGTTAATGCAATTTATCCTTTTTCTCAAAAGATAATTAGTCTAACAGAGGTTATAATAAAATGTTGCTTCCAACTTAACTTCTCCGATTTAGGACCGATCAAGGTTATTTTCGCTCTAAATCGAAGCCAACAATCATTCTAAAAAGTTCTAATACTCCATTTTGTTAATACTTTAAGGTAAAGTTTCATTACAGGTTGCTGGATTATAAAACGAAAGTTAGAGAAGTGTATTATCAAAATAAAAATTGAGTACTTACGAAGAAAATCCAAAAGCCTCAAAAAATCTAATTCGTTGACCTTTTCAGTGAGATTTGGAAGAAAAAAAAAGCTACTGTCCCCTCCACGACTTTGTCAGCCATAATCGAGCCGATAACCATGAAAGTTTTTTTCGTTGTTTGGAGGTAATTCCTATAGTAACCGCTTCAACTCATTCAATGAGAAATTGGTTATGCCAGTCATCCGCCTGATCTCAGCTTTCTCATTATACGTCAAAATTAATTTATAACTTTTATAAAATTTTGGTAATGAGAGTATATTTAATTTTTATCCTTTACAGTTTAAACACGCATCCTCTCCACATAGTAAATTTTTGGTTGATTAGTTTGCTCTATGGAGAAATAAATGTTTATAGTGTGCGAGGCTGTTAAGAATTGTATGACTTGCAATACCCAAAAATAGTGAAATGGATGTTTGTTTGATGAAGGTTGGCGACAGAGCAGCAGAATTGTATAAATGGTGAGCAGTTAGTGTGGATAGATGTGATGAGGCACCAACAACAGTAATAACTGATACAACAACCTATGTTTCTACATCTCAAATTTCGTGTGTATGGCCAGTCGTCTTTGCATATACAGGGTTTTTTCTTCGGAAGTAAGTATCTAATCGTTTAAGGCAGAGATAGTATTAATAATATCGGATAGATAGTAAAGATAACGGATTCATTGACAATTATCATAAACATAGGATATTTACCATCCCTGGTTTTTCAAAAAATTTTAATTTAAAAAATTCAAAATTGTTTTCAGGTTTCATAGTTTCATCGTCGGCATACTTTTGGACAAAGTATGGCCGACGTCGTAGAAATCTCCGTCGCCGTTTGGCGTCTGGTGTAGAGGAATGGATCCTACTGCTTTGCCGCCGGCAACCACATAATTCGGAATAAGTTAACTCTTGCGTGATATATGATAAAGGCTCTTAAAGTTTGCCACATATATTTAAGAACTGAACGGACGAAAAAAATATTCTAATGTAAAATAGTCCGCGGTAGCATTTGGTTTTTTGTTTAAATTGAACGTTAATATAGGAATTACCTCCAAACAACGAAAAAAACTTTCATGGTTATCGGCTTGATTATGGCTGACGAAGTAGTGGAGGGGACTAGAGACGGGGTTTATTTGGTGTGGATTTTGTTGAGTACATCTGCAAAACTGCAATGCAGTATATGATGAGTCATCATTGATGACTTTAATAATTCCATAAATTAATGAAAAAATAAGAATGATTTATTTAATATTTCGTGCTGTGGAGGGTTTGACTAAAGTTGACATTTAACTGCCTCAATCCAAACAATTATTATTCACGCCTTATTAGCATAAAGTAATCTTCAAAAATCAGGAGCTCATACCGTTGTGCATTTTATTTTTTTTTTACAATTTACAATAATTTAGTACATTTGTTTGTAAATACACCTCACATAACTCATATTCAACATTTTTATGTGAGTCGTATTGAACAAGTCTTCTAAGAAACTGTGTCGAATTATTATGGATGGTTTGAGTGTTAAGGATATTGAAATTGTTGATTCAGATGAAGGTGAAGAAAAGTCGGAGGCCAATGACCCCAACACTAATCTTCAAAAACTTTAGGATATGACTTCCAACTCCACTTGTTTCGATTTCTTCCATCACGTACTCAGCTACCGGCGTCGTACCTGTGCAAAATGAATAATTTGTACAAAAATTTATAAATTACTCTAAAATCTTCAAAGAGTTGTTAATTATAAAGAAAAACCTCCATTAAGCGAATTATCTTCCTTTTCATTGGTCAAAACCTGAATCCCAACCCTCCATACTCCGTCTCCACCTGTATCCTTTGGTTCATGAACTGATTCGTATGTTGCACATATCTCTCTTGTAACTGCGCCAAGTAAAAAAAAATGATTGAAGTGAAAGTCGATATTATAATCTGTAACGTAATAACCTAAAGTCTCTCAAGGACTTACATTTGGAGAATATGATATTGTACGCTGGAGAAAACAAGAACAAATATTTATCATTTTTACACTACGAAGTAAAATCATTTTCATTTGAACGTACCTTCATCTGTTATATTTGCTTTGATACTATCCACAAATAGAATAGCATCAAGCTCAATGTTAGAATCACTTTTCCCATTATAGTCCAACAGAGTATTCCCACATTTTACTTTCCAACCTTTATTTCCCGTTGCATCGATAACTTCCTGAGTATTATTCAATTTTAAGCAGAGCATGTTTGATTACATGATTACAGAGATTATGATTACATATTACTAATCTGTAATCTATAATCAAACCCCTTGAAGTAATCTATAATCAACTGGGTTTGATTACGGATTTGCGGGTTTGTAATCATAATCAAGTAATCAAAACCCTAAATTATTTTTTATGATTACATGATTACATATTATTGTTATGATGAACAACCGAAAACAAACATGTCATTTAGGAATTTCTTTAACTTTTCATTCTTACTGAAACAAAACATTCCAAATCATTTTATACTCACACCAAACTTTCCTATTCTTGATTTTTACTTCTCTTGACTTTTATTTTTAGAGCAGTCGAGTACCGTGATACTTTTTAAATAGAACCATTTTTTTTTTAATTATTGATCCCACACTTGAAATACAAATTGTTTCGTATGCACCAGTGTTAGTGTAGAATTTGGAAAATTGTGTAAAATATTTGATGGCAAGTATTTTCAAATTGTTTCGGTAGTTGGAAATAAAGTCAGGGCAAAGTTAGCATAAGCGACAGTCAGTAGCTGGAAAATGAAACATTTGGGTAACTTCATCTCCTTTTGTGCTCCAATCACGTCATGAAACTTCTTGCACAAGATTTAGTAAAATTTTTGGTGAACGTAATTGAGTGTGTACAGTTTTAGCGGAATCAAAGTTTCTCTCAAAATAGTGGTTTTAGATATAACTTTGTTATTAGCACCAGCTTTATACAGGCCCCGCCAAGTTAATCCGGGCTTTAAAAAGTCGGTTTCACCAAAAAAATTGAGGCAGCAAATAAATAGCGCGAAATCCAAAGGTTGAAGAGAATGAAGTTAGCGTATGTTCCAAAGAACATACTTTAGCAAAATCAATTTACAGCAACAGAGAAAATTCAAAGTCGAAGAATGGGGTAAACCTTCGCATCTACTTCACCTCGTTCAACAAAGAATCTGCCGACCCCTCTCTCTGCCTCTCTTGCTTTGCTCAATCGCTTTGCACTAGCCTATGTCTAATTAAAACAGATATTAAAAAAATTTGTGACGATACGCCAATCTGTATTGCTGATTAGTTGGGGAAGCACACAAACTTTTATTATTCTCTTTTTTACTGGAAATAAAATGATCCCAGATAGGATCTTTCGCTCTAGGTATTTTGTTTGGCAATAATTCCACAAACATCAAAAACACAACTAATAAATTATAATTCTTGTAGACAATCAAAACGCGACATTGTAATTTTTTCCTTTAAAAATTATTCAAAAAGCGACACGAGTGTAACCGACGACAGCCCACCCATAGTCATAAAAGTAATTGATAAGAGAATGGTATTTATTTTAATGAGTTTTGTATGCGAAATATGCAACACGTTTATAGATTTGAAAAAATCAAAAAATCATGATTTTTTCAAGCTTGATAATTATTATTGATAATTATCAATGATAATTATCGCCCGATAATTATCACGAACCCTGGTTGAGCGTACTTGGGATTTGCCAGCAAAGCCCTGTCAATGCCCAACGTTTGATCAGTAGATAGAGGCTAGGATTTAGTCCCTCTTAAAATGGAAATATGCAGAACAAAATTTATAATTTTTGGCTATTTACAAATTAATAGTTTTGGGCTATTTACAAATAAAGTCTTAATTCGTTACTCAAAAATTTCTTTGTAAACGCAATTGACAGTAACCATCAACAAATTTACCGTCTGAGAGATTATATAACTTCGACTTTCACGTTTCTTTTACTCGGGCACCGTCGTTATCTTTACCTTTACTTTGGCCGTGAATAAACACGGCGAAGATAAATAAATACCAACATTTGACAATGACTGTCATTGTAATTTGTTCATTTTCAGCGTTTCCAACCAAATCTAACATGGCAAACGTATGTATGCCATGTTCCCCCATTAAATATTGTAATACGTTTACCCAAAAAAATTAGGGTCTTATGTCAAGTTCACCCAAATGATATTGGAGTCGAATCATAGAGGAAAACCCTGCTTGTTCCCCGGGGGGGGGGTCCTTTTGGTCAAATATCAAAAAAATTAGTGGGGTGGTTCGAACTGCTGGTAAAACAAAATTAGTTTATTTTCGTATGGGCTGGTTATTTGGGCTTTATGCCTATTTGCTCCAGCATTCGGAGTGTGTCTCAATTTAGGTGAAAGGTTCGACAATCGGGAGTTTAATCGTACTACACAAAGAGGATGGGTTGCTTCTAGTGATGCAACCGTTTCGTTTCGTTTTTCAGAACAAACGGAAACGAAACGAAACGGATTAGATAGAAACGAAAACGAAACGGTATAAATGTAGCCAAAAACGGAAAGAAATCGAACCGAAACGGAACACAAAAAATTAGGTTGAGCAAGTCAATTTATTACTGCAGAATAATTATAAATATTGGTTAGAATGAATTTATGATCGACTGTTTGAATCTTACTCTGCGTCGCCAGTCACGAAGCAATTAATTTTTAGAATAATTACCGATAGAAGGTTTAGACAAAAAAAAACTATTTCATTAAATGTTTTAGTAAATGAACAACAATATTGATTTCGAAACATTTGTAGAATCCGGGTAAGTAATAGGTCAATCTACGAAAAATTTAGCGTCGATTGCGGAGCTGAGATACATTGTTAATAATAAAGTAAAATTTTGTATAAATTTTGCAAACTAGTGCAATAGAGTTAGCATATGACTTATTAGTAGGAATGCCCCGAATAGTGGTGTTCGAGAAAATTTCGAATATGATATTCGTATTCGAAATGAAACCGAATACGAATAGTTCGGACAAATATTCGAAAGCAAATGCGCATTGGGTGTCTGTCGACTCGTCTTAAATAGCTTGTTCAATTAGACCTCTCAAAAATTAATAGACTCCGCCCTATAAGGAAAGAATTTAATTTAGAAGTTCAGAAGCTTGTGCAAGATGTCCCTACACGTTGGAACTCGTGTTATTAAATGTTAAATCGTCCTTTGAAACAAAAAGTTGCCTTCACCTATTTTTCAACGAAAGCGGCAAGGATTGTGAATTTGACCCAAAATCAGTGGTATTCGCTGGAAGGAGTGTCCGTCATATTCAAATTTTCGAATATTCGGGGCATCCCTACTTATTAGCTAAATGTACCGATTTAGATTTTAACGAGTACGACATCAATAGATCCATAATATTGTCTAGATTGTGGATATGACATGTGCTTTATGCTGAATTAAATTTATCGAACTTGAAGTTACTTTTGTTCCATGCTCTTTGCTAAAAAAGAAGTTCACTAAATCTTTTTTGCAAAGAATTAGAAATATGCGTTCAATGGTTAGAAAGTGACAATTTGGGATGTTCCGACTACACTGAAATTCTGACGGATAGGCTAACCGCCGAATACTGGATAATTTTAGTTGTCGGGGCGTATAATTTTCTAAAAAGTGTTTTCAGAAATTTTAAGAAATGAATCAATAATTTTATTATTAACAAATCGAAGTGCTACACGTGGTGTTATTAAAATCGACTGCTGCACGTTTGCTAGAAAAGTGTCAAACCGCCTTTCTTTGATAAAAATTATATGCAATTTGAGTTTCAGTAAGCAAATTAGCCGGATATCCGATATTCGGCAACCAAGTATTACGGGATACTTGATATCCGGCATATCTACTGGATATGCATTGTAGAACTTGCTCAAAGTCGGATCGGTATATTTAGGTTGATTGATGTATTGCTTACCCAGATTATACAAATGTTTCGAAATAAATAGTTTTGTTCATATGCTCCAACGTTTAATGAAATATTTGTCAAAACCTTCTATCGTTAATTATTTCCAAAATTAATTACCTCGTGACTCGGGACCAATAGTAAGGTTCAACTAATATTGAATCTTTTGAAAACAAAATCCTTTCCCAATCCCGTATCCTAATTAACTAAGAATAGCAGCTGGGTGGGTGTCTTCGAAACATAAATAAACTTCTACTGGCGGAATAAATGGGAGTAAAAAAAAGAAAGATATATCAAGTCCACTTTACTTTTACTTTAAAGTCTACTTCACTTTAAAGTTTAACTTTAAGAAATTTCAAATTTTTTCCAATGCAAGATTACCATGTGGCACATCCACGTGACCGTTTTCCGTTTAGTTTCGGTTCGTTTCATTTTTTACTCCAAAACGGTAAACGAAACGAAATGAGACGGATAATTTGTTTCATGAAAACCTAGGAGAGTAAGCAGCAACTCTCGGACATCCTCGTCCAATAATTAGAATATTTATTGGAATAATTATTAAATATGAAATTAAAAAATAAAATATTTAAAAAAAAATTAAGAAAAAAGAGGAACATTTGTAGAGTGCCCCCCTCCCCCTCTCTGGAATTCTGGTAAGTGATTTGTTTATCGACCGGAAATTTAGCGTAGATTACAAATCTGACATCCGTTATTGGCGGTAAAGTCAAATTTTGCAAAAAATTTCTAAATTTATACTAAAAAATTCTTTAAACCTAAGAAGAAAACCAAACAAACGTACAAAAAACCTAAAAGGAAAATCTAAAGAAAACCATAAGAAATCGTATCCTCTGCGTCTCATTGCATGTCATATATAAATATGTTAATTCAAAAAAAAATGTGAAAAAATATTTTGACCGCTGTTAAATTACTTGACAGCCAATAATGCATGTCACATTCGTAATCTACGATAAATTTCCAGTCAACTAACGTATCATTACCTGAATTCCCGAAGGAGAGGGGCTATTCGACAAATAAGCCAAAAAAAAACTTCAAAATATAAATAGGGCTTTGTCCCATGCCGTGTGCGAGCTCATGATAATTTTGGGTTATCTGGGACCACCGCAGAGAAATTTGCAGACGCGAAGCGTCTGCAAATTTTCCTGGGGTGGTCCCAGAAAAAATTTTTCCCGGGGGGTCCCTGTGCATTGACGAGCATTGGGGTTTTCCTCTATGGGTCGAATATCAAATTCACCATAAAAATTTGGGGTATACGTTAGCTTAATCCAAAAAATATTGAGTGGAGTATGTTAAATTCACTAAAATATATTTTTATCGTAGGCCAAGTTCACGCAGGTATATTGGGATTGCATGCCAAGTTTACTCAAAGTATATTGTTTCGTATGCCAAGTCATTCAAATATTATTTGGTGTCGTATGCTAAGTTCACCTGTAAAGTTGGAATCGTATGCAGAGTTCACCATAATATTTGGATTTTATGCCAAGTTTACCCAAAATAATTTTGGGATCAAATACCAAGTTCAACCAAAAATATTCGAGTCATATGCCAAGCTCACCCGAAATTCATTTATGTCAAGTTTACCGAAAAAATATTGGACAATTCAATTCAATTCAATTCAATGTAATTTATTTAAGTGTCTTAAGAATAATTTAGAAAAGAAAATGGTAATGTACTTAGACACTCCTGATAATCAGAATATAGTTTACAAGTTATGATTGGATCATGAAATTAAAATTTAAGTAGTGAAAGTAGTAAAAAGTAGATGGTAATAATTGTTATAGAGTAATAACTAACTGACTCAAAGTTTAGTTATTTAGTATTTACTGTTTAAAAAACTCAAAGTTCATTTTCACCACTTCTGTTGTTTGATTAATCGTCTTAGACAGTATTGGTAATAGGCAATATCATGAGTTTGGAAAAGCAGTGGTGTTGATCAGATTTTTAAATAAATGATTATGTAAATAAGTCAGATGTGTTGATCATTAAGAACTTAGCAGCCTGATCTTTGAACTTGCTAAAATTATCGGGTAAGTTTTTGCTATGTAAGATAAATTTGTTCCATAATTGAGTGGCTCTGTACACAAACGATTTTTTGAAAGATTCACGATTGTGAGTAATTGATTCAATTGCACCTTCATATTTAATCGTTCTAGTTCGACTTAAGTTTAATTTTATCATTGATCAAAGATATGGAAGTGTGTAAATATAGATGTTTATATGTTTGAATAAGAGTGTAAAACTCTTTTCTCTCGACTATAGTAGGAAGATTACAAGATTCGAGAAGCTTAAATACGACAGAGCTATTAAATTGAAAACATTTGGCGTATTTTGATTGAAATTGTAAATTATTCTGGTCCCAATTAATTTTTTTCTAGATTTATAAAGTGAAGGGAAAAAGAATGAGATTAATAATCTATTAATTTTATTTTGAATAAGATTAAGCTTTGGGATAGAATGGACTGCCCAAACTGTAAGGCTAAAATCTATGTGAGCAAAGACAAATGTGTTCAGAAGTATGTTAAAAATATGTTTATTAAATGAGCGCTTTAATCGGTGCAGTTTTGAACATGCACTAGAAACTTTGGCACTAACTTTTTCATAGTGAGAATCAAAGGAGAGACTATTATCTAATATCACTCCTAAATATTTGAAGGTATCTGTTATTTTAATTTCAGTATTATTAAACTTTATTCCGGATATATTGGGAATAAAATTATCATGCGGCTTTTTAAAAATCATAAATTCAGTCTTATCATAATTCATGAGCATACCAATGTTTTTACACAAATTATCTAGTAACATCAGAGCTTTAGACAATATATTAATACTTTTATCAAAATTAAGATTATAAGTGAAGATAGCAAGATCATCAGCGTAAAAAATGAATTTTATGTCTAAATCTTCAAATACTTTATGCAGATCATTTATAAATAAAGAGAACAGCATAGGCCCAAGTATAGAACCTTGAGGAACCTCATTAGGTACTTTAAACTCTTGTGATATTTTGTCATTAATTTTGATCTTGATGTGTCTATCTGAAAGATAACTTTTGATTAGATTGGTTATAGTAGAGTCAATTTTTAATTTATCAGAAAGGTTATAAATAAGAGTGTCATGATTCACTGAATCAAATGTTCTTTTGAAATCAACGAACACGACCGGCACTCTACCCTTTGGTTTATCAATGTTAGAGAAAATGAAAGTGGTTAAGGCTTTAAGTGCTGTGTCACATGACCTACCTCTTCTGAAACCATGTTGGTTATTACAAAGTAGGTTGTTTGATTCTAAAAAAAATTGACAGTTTCAATTTAACAATACGTTCAAAAACTTTGCTTAAAAATGCTGTTGTAGTAATTGGCCTATAACTAGAGGCTACATCCATTTTACCCTTATTTTTATATAAAGGAATTACCAAGCCCGTTTTCCAGATGCTAGGATAAATGGCTGTAGTAAAAATTAAATGAAACAGATGTTTTATTGGGAGTTGCAGTGCACTTGCAGTTTTTTTTTTAAAACACAGGAGGAATCTCATGACTGATTTCATTTGATTTTGGTTTAGTTTGTGAAATTGCATCCAAAATCATTTTATCAGAGATATCCTTAGCGATGTTATCATAAGTACCAGTAACATTAGTTGGTAAAAAATTGATTTCGCTACTAAAAGTGAAGGTATCTGCAAAAGTTACAGATATTTCCTCTTCAATATTTACAATCTTACCATTACTATTTTTAAGCGATAAGAACCGTTTAGAATCCTTAATTCTAAAATTTGTTAGTTTATTCATAGTATCCCATAAACCCTTAGTATACTTTTTTTTTGTTCTCAAAATTGGTGCAGAAATATTCCCGTTTAGATTTAAGAATAGTATTGGTAACTTTATTCTTTAAAGATTTATAAATTTTATGGGATTCAATAGTCCTATCTTTAAGAAATTTGTTATAGGCTTTTCGTCTAAGTTTACGCAAATTTAGGATATCATCATTCATCCATGGACTCTGTTTGCCTTTCACTTTGAAACGTTTTAGTGGGGCATACTTATCGACGATTTGCATAATTTTATTATTTACTTCTTCAAGACAAATCTCGGCATCTGTATTATTTAAGTTACTCCAATCGAGTTTTTTAACATCTGTAAGAACGAGATCCCAGTCAACCCTTTTCCATACTCTAGTCACTATAGTTTTACCAATAGATTTTACGTTTCGTGAGTTTTTCCTCACGACATAGATAAAAATTATGATCAGAAAAGGGGCATCCGAAATTACCAGCATCAAGGAATCTATTAGTACAAAAAATATTACCCTTACTACGAATCGAACCTCGGATTGATTCACCGAAATTCTTACTCCATAATCACCAGCCAATTGATTTTTTAGACATGAATAGGATTTTAAAACCATTTAAGTTAACTTATGCAAGTGTGTTAGCAAACTTCACTTTATTATGAAAGGTCAGTCGGGTGACAATCTAACGCCTGTTGTATACTTTATTTGTTCGTCGTCGTTGCTACGCCATCGCTTATTTTTCAATATATACTTTGTCCATTCGTTGTCGGATGATTTTTTCTCTTTACTTTCTTTGCTTGTCGTCACGAGAATTGCTAGGAGAAAGTACAGGGTGTTTAAAATAAAACGTTACTGATTTTCTCCGACTTTCACCAAAATTGATTGAATCCAGCAAATTACACTATCTGTGGCAGTTGGGTGAAGTTGTCTTACATTTAAGTATAAAATAAAAACTATAAAAAAATCAAACAAACCCAACATAAAATATAAATAGTACGTGTAATACAGATACCAATAAGTGACTTCCACCTTTTACAAAATAAGATTATGACATTGGTTCAATGAAATGAAGTTTCGCGTCTAAGAAAGATATTTTAGATATTCAGTAAAACAAAAATGCTGATTCGGTTGTAAGGGACTTACAAGACGTGCAAGAGCTGGATGGATTTTGCAAAAACATTGTTGTCCTTGTGATCTGTGAGCTTAACCGTATAGACTTTCCATCACTTTAAATTCTTATTTATTAAATTTATAAATTTAATAATTAACAAATTTTCTTCTTCAATTATTTTTTTTTCAAATAACTTCACTTTGGCAGTTAGGGAGCAACCGAAATTAACAGCGACTTGGGCAGGCAAAACTGTCGGCCTGAATGTTTATCAAAAAAGTATGGATATATAGTTTGAACAATTACGTAATTGTGTGATTGTCAATAACACAGTTACGTAATTAGGTGATTGTCAATTACACAATTATAATTACAAGCAACCAATTACTGTAATGTTTAATCGATTACATTTGGAGAGTAATTGTAATTGGCTTTGATACGTTGTCGTAGTTTTATAGACCTGAGCCTAACTGCTTGGGTATGTTTATAATACTGATGGACCGATGTGAGGGAGGTGAAAATACTGAAATCGCGGTCGATTTTCCTAGTCTCAAATGTTTCTGAGTGAAAGGTACTTTCTTCAGTAACGTTTTATTTTGAACACCCTGTATATAACGGACTTTTTAGAAATGTTTGTTTTGTCTTTGCGTCATCGTTCTTTCGAAAAAGTTGAAGCAGTGTCAACTTTTCGGAAAAAAAAAGTTGTATTTTGAAATCAAAACAATTGATATTTGAATTTTTTCAACTCTGTTGGCATGTCACAAAAGTTAAAAAAATTTTTTTTTGTTTTTCAACTTTTTAAAACGCAAAGGCAACACATCAACTAAATAAAGTATACAACATTTTTACTTTGTCTGGTTGCTGTCGAAACAACAACCAAACAACACTGAGAAAGTATATATTGATTCTCTCTTCTTCCCTATGACAATTCTCGTGGCAAAGCACGAAAAAAGCAAAGTATACAACAGGCGTAAGTGTATATAGGTATCCCTATATGTCTTAATTTTCTGAAAATTCATTAAATAAATCATGTTTTTTTTATCATTTTGGAGGAAAAGATTAATCAAGCAGCCTTATTATATGTTTTTGAAAAAAAAATGTAACAACACCCCACCAAGAATCGAACATCCGACTAAACCCACCAAACTCGCAGGCCATAACCACTGAACCATGGGAGTCTGTAATGATTGTGGCATTGTTTTAAAACATAAAAAAACTTTATAAGTAGAGTGAACATGCCTTTCACACTCCATCTCTCAAACCAAAACAAAAACCATACAAAACCTATATGACAATTTTTTTGCTGTATTCTCCCTATCTCTTTTTTCCATTTTTCATTATAAAATCAAAAACTCGAATACTTGACCTCTGACCTTAATAAAAATAGCATGAGTGACATCACAAATACATACCAATGATAATAGAAATAGGTTACCCTATATCTAAATTGCTTAGTTTAAGATAATTTATGCGTCAGACACGAAAAAACACTGAATTATAATAAAAGATTCTCCCTATCTCTTTTTTCCATTTTTCATTATAAAATCAAAAGCTCGAAAATTTGACCTCTGACCTTAATAAAAATAGCATGAGTGACATCACAAATACATACCAATGATAATAGAAATAGGTTACCCTATATCTAAATTGCTTAGTTCAAAAGAATTTATGCGTCAGACACGAAAAAACACACTGAATTATAATAAAAGATTGTGTACCGCCTGCCTCAATCCGTTTTTGGTGAAAGGCGGAGAAAGAAGGCCTGGATTAACTTGGCGGGGGCTGTACATTAGCATTAACATGATAATCCAACATGTAACCGTGTTCTGATGGAAGTATCTTTGGAAAGATGATCAAGGATCATGAAATACGGACACTCGTATAAATAATGGACACACTATCGCGTCTACCCAAAAGATTCATCAATTCAATTCTTGTGCAATAAGTTGCATGATGTAGTTAAGTACAACGACGGATTGTTAGCAACTTTAGCACTTTGTTTTATAATTTGAAATTGTAGTATTAGTTTTTGAAACCAACAACAAGATACTATTTTTTTTTAAACTCAATTTTTAGTTTGACTCCATGTATAAAAAATTCTAAAGTAATCAAAAATTGTAATCATATCTGAATTAGATTATGATTACTGATTACAGATTACTAATCTATGATTACGATTAGTCCAGAATGTAATCATAATCATGATTAGTAATCGATTACTCATTTTTGACTGTAATCATTAATCTGATTACATTTTTTCTGTAATCAAACCTGCTCTGATTTTAAGCCAGTCTTATTCTTGAGCTGAAGCAGAGTCCACTGGGCAGTTTTACACATCTGATGAGTAAAGTAAGCGATAAAAAAGACTTTAATTTATTTAAAATTTTATCTTTTGTAAATTACCTCGTTGTTTAGAAGAATATCATTCAGNATAAAAAAGACTTTAATTTATTTAAAATTTTATCTTTTGTAAATTACCTCGTTGTTTAGAAGAATATCATTCAGATTCTCTAAAAAACTAATTGTTAATATTTCAAACTTCATAATTCTGGAACCATTATTGCCTACATAAATTAATTATGATTACCTGCTTTTCGATACTGGTTGACACGGGTTAGAAACCGAAGTCTCCATTCGTTAGAAGACCCAGGTGCATCACTTGTCTAGAAAAGACGAAGATATTTGAGGNTTAGAAACCGAAGTCTCCATTCGTTAGAAGACCCAGGTGCATCACTTGTCTAGAAAAGACGAAGATATTTGAGGAATGAAACTACATCNTAGAAAAGACGAAGATATTTGAGGAATGAAACTACATCAACCTAAACATCAACCTAAACTGGAACGATTAGAGTAATCCAACTAATAAGACATACCACAGACTTCCCATCATTGTCAACAATGCATGTTGGAGTGAGAGCTGCAGGATTGAAATCTTTACCAAAAAGTGGTGGCCATGACATTATACTCACAATACGTACATTGTGGCAAAATCTCTCAACAAGCCCTATCTCTTGGATGACTAGTAGGATATATAAAATCAAGTCATGAATTAAGTAAGGATTTAACAAAATTAGATAAAGAACCTTAAAAATATAAATCCAACAGAAAACTTTATCATTCAGACTTTAGATTGACTTGTAGACTTACTTGGTAGAAACAAAGTATTTCCAACCCCTGAAAATCATAAAGTAAGATATTGGATGAAATTTTGAAAACAGTAAACCTATCATAATCAATTAAAATGAAGATGAATAATAATAATTATTCTTTTTCGCTGTCCAGCTACACATATCGGGACTATGATTTTACCTCGGTTTGATTTGATTATAATTTATTTAATTCTCAAAAGCATCATTTCTTTTTAACCGAGGTTTAGTCCAGTCGAGTATTGGCTACCACGAACAAATTATTCTGGTTTACTGTACCAAGGTTTTAAATTAATCTTTGACTTACGCATTCCATAAACATTTTTTTTGTGGATTTTGTATAAGTTGTAAAATCCTGGAGTTTTATCAACAAGACCTACTGACCCTGGTGAACGAAAGTCGTGTTGTAAGTCATTATTACATCCTGTCATTTTGAACCCGATTGAAAAATTAACCTGTCTCCAATAGTCACGATTGTCTAGAAAATAACAACAAAGAAAATTGTTCATCTCCCATTTTCAAACAAGTTTCCCACCCTTGGAATACAGACTTGACTTAAACAGAATTTAAACACATGGTAGACCATTAATTAATAGCGGTACGTCAATTAAACAAAAAAAAATTACCAATCTTCCTTATTTTTCACCAAAATTGTAAAATTCTAAACTAATTATTTCTTTATCTTGAAAACCCATTTATNTCTAGAAAATAACAACAAAGAAAATTGTTCATCTCCCATTTTCAAACAAGTTTCCCACCCTTGGAATACAGACTGGACTTAAACAGAATTTAAACACATGGTAGACCATTAATTAATAGCGGTACGTCAATTAAACAAAAAAAAATTATCAATCTTCCTTATTTTTCACCAAAATTGTAAAATTCTAAACTAATTATTTCTTTATCTTGAAAACCCATTTATGTTGAAGCACGAACATTTACTCACTTGTACTATAACCAAAGTCAAAATTATCGGGAAATTTTTCGCCATAATGCTTTTTGATATTTTCACATTGTCGATCCACGTGCCACTGAGCGTACTGTGTAATCTAAAAATAATTAATACCTCAGGGAACTTAGCAGGAGAAAATAAATATTAGTTTAGGATACAGTTGGAATAAAGAATTCAAGTAAGTTACTTACTTTCGGATTGTGGACTACTTTATGACTCTCATCATATTCTTTAAAAAATCAACATTCAAAGGATGTCAGAATTAACTTGTTGAGTTTGAAGAATTAACTAACAATTCCTACTTACTCAGCTCATCCATCCTGTATTTGTTTAATTGATTCAACTCCTTATCCGCCCAANAACATTCAAAGGATGTCAGAATTAACTTGTTGAGTTTGAAGAATTAACTAACAATTCCTACTTACTCAGCTCATCGATCCTGTATTTGTTTAATTGATTCAACTCCTTATCCGCCCATGCTGAAAACGTCGGATCCTCCAGGACTACCTAATAAAACAATTTTATTTTACGTAAGTAAAAATCAAGTGAGTTTTAAGTAGGAATTCAATTCCCGAGAATTGGTGAGGTTCTGGAGTCTTTAGTTCTTTTAATATTTCAAACTATATAATTTAGCAATATATCTAAACAACCAAACCTAAAGACCTTACGTAAGCTCCTCTAATCTTACTTAACCCTAATCATCTATCCTAATNTGGTGAGGTTCTGGAGTCTTTAGTTCTTTTAATATTTCAAACTATATAATTTAGCAATATATCTAAACAACCAAAAGAAAAGACCTTACGTAAGCTCCTCTAATCTTACTTAACCCTAATCATCTATCCTAATCTTAACACATAACCTAACAATTTAACCTAATTTAAGATATCTAACCTAACCAAATAAGCTAATGGAAGATCTAACCAAATAAGCTAATGGAAGACCTAACCTAATAAGCTAATGTAAGATCTAACCTAATAACCTAATTTAACACCTAACCTAAAAACTAAAACGCGTCAAAATGTACTTAATCCTTTATGAATATCCTTAGCGGCTCGTTTGCTTGAATTATATCTTTTTATGATGCCGTCTGTTCTGTACAGTGTGTTCGAATAAGAAGGCGAAAATTCGGCACTAGAGTTTAAAAAAAAACACAAATTAGAGTATTGTGACACTTTTTAAGTTAAAAAGAGTTAACAAAACTTTGGTAGAAATGATTTTCAGGAACTTGAGCAGTTCATAATGTATGTAAAATTTTGACATACTCAATTTTTTATTTTCCGCAAAATCATTTTTCAAAAATTTCGCCTTCTTATTTAAACGCACTGTATAATAATAAGTAAATTACTTACAGTGTCTCCTTCCTTTGGATCAAGGCAGTTACCAGTAAACTTCAAATCTCTAGCACTCGTTCGACACGGAAGAACCCCCAACTTTAATATCGAATTAATTCCAAAGAACAGAATCATGTCATTCATTTTCATTTCGGTTTAGAATTACTGAGAATATCTTTTGCACCAAAAAATTCCAAGTTCAATGACTCTTTCAGTGAGGACATTACACATTAGTGTATTAATAACTTAACTATCAAGGTTTTTCACAAGGCTTCTCGACTCATAAACCGCTGTTGTTTCTGTTGTCAAGGAACCTTGGTTGTTCGACTCATAGTAAAGGAGGCGATGTCTCTGTTGTCAAAGAAGCTTGATAAATACTATAATAACTAGATGGAGCCAAAGTGATTTTAGATTGTTGTCGCTTGGCTACCAAACAGTCTCGATCAACTCTGTGGTTAAGTCATAGTGTGGTTGATTATAAAAAAGTTTCTAATTTCAATTAATAACAAGCCAAGCAAAGTGTAAACCAGAGTGATTTTAGATTATTTATGTGTAGCGACAACAAATAATTTCCAACAATTAATATTAAATAACTGAAGAAATTGGCTACTATGAAGCAAAATCTCAAAGTTTCAAAATATGTATCAAAAACCTTATTAGGATAAAGTAGTCTTCAAAGATCAGGAGGTCTTACCGTTTTGCAGTATATTTTTTAATTTTAGAATAATTTAGTCCATTTGTTAGATTTTTATGTGAGTCGTATTGAACAGGTTTTCTAGAAACTGTTTGGAATTATTATGGATGTTGAATTTATAGATTCAGAGGAAGATGAAGAGTTGGAGGCCAATGACCCCAAGACTGATCATCCACAACTTTAAGACATTATTTCCAACTCCATTGACAGTGGTTGTTGCTTCGACATAATCAGGTATCGGCGTTCTACCTATGAGTAGCAACAAAAGTTAATAATTATAAGTATAAAAATTCATAAATTACACCACTATCTTCAAAGTATTGATAATATTGTGAGAAATTACCGCCATTCAATTCTTTGGACAAAAACTGAATCCCAACATCAAATTTGGAGGTATTTCCTGTAGCATTTGGTTCCTTAATTGGTATATAGGTTCCACATATCTCCATAGTGTCTACATAAAGTAAAGAAGTCTGATTGAATCGATAGTCAATGTTATAAAACTAATCAACGCAAGGTTGCTTAGAAAAAAAAAACTTTTTTGTTTCTTAAAAAAACCAAACTTTTGAAGAGAGCTTACCTTCCGAGAATAATTGATTATACACTGGAGTAAACAAGAAGAAATAATTATCACTTGTACAGTCGAGCAAGTAAATAAATTCTATTTGAACGTACATGGATCTGCTTTATTTACTCTGAGACTGTCCGTTAATGGAATAACTTCAGGTTCATCGTTGAAATCACTTTCACCATTGTACTCGAATAGAGTATCCCAACACTGTACCTTCCAATCTTTTCTTCCCAATGTATCCAGAATTCCCTGAGTCGTCTTCGTTTTTAAGGCAGATTTATCGCCTAATAACTTCAGTTCATTCAGCGACCAATGGACATTTTCACACAACTGATGACCAAAGTGTCCAAGTTAGACTTTTGAATTAAAGTTTTGTCTTATGTAAATTACCCCGTTGTTTAGAAGAAGTACACTCAGACCTTCTACAGAAGAAATTATTAGGTTTATTTTAAACTAAATGATTCTGGAAAGATAATCTACATGAATTGATTGTTAATTACCTTGTTTTCGAAACTGATTGACACGATCTAAAAACCGAAGCCTCCATTCGTGTGAAGACCCAGGTTCATAAAATGACTAGAAAAGATGAAAAGATTTGAGAAATTAAGTAATATGAGCTATAGTAGAAACGACTAAATAATCCAACTAATAAATACATACCACAACGTTGCCTTCATTGTCAAGAATACACTTTGGAAAATATCCATCACTTTCTACGTCTTTTTTAACAATTATTGGTGGCCATGACATTATAGTCACAACAGTTACATTGTGGCAAAAAATTTCTGTCAATCCTACTTCTCTGATGTCTAGAAACCATGAAATCAATGTTAACCAATTAATTTAAGAATTGATAAAAATTAGGCACAGCGTACAGAGCTTTAAAAATATAAATAACTTCCATAAATTTTACCGTTCAGAATTTAAGATTGGTTTGAAGACTTACATGGTACGAACAAACTTTCTCCAACCCCTGAAAAATATTAAATCAAGATTATTGTATAAATTGTGATTTGTGAATAACATGTTTTTGGTAAATTAATATTTGATTTACGTGATCCACGAATATCTCGTATATCTTGTAGGTAGGATTCGAAAAGATTTTTTACTTTATTGGCAACACCTACTGTGGTCCATCCCAAATCCTGCTCTAAGTGCAGATTACACGATGTCATTTTGAACCTCTGTGAACCATTAATATTGGGTAAATATTGCATATCTAGAAAAAAAAACAATGTCACTTCACCATTTTTCAAAATGGTCCACCCAAATGCAACGTCGTCAGACGGATAGGCCAAAATGAAAAGAACTTTTTTCAAAGTTTAAGTTTAAGAAGAAAGTTTTTTTTTTTCTTATTTGAAGCTTTTGATTTTCTGAATAAAACCTTGTTTTACTATTATTTATTTTTTATTGTTGTTGATTATTTAATAAATTTGCAAAAAAATAATTTTTTTTTAAATTAAATACCTCTAAGCTTCGAGCATTCAATTACTTGGTTTTAAATTGCTACGTATGTCATCACAAGAAAATCGTGATTATTTTCATAATTACAATAATCTTGATTTATCGGTTTATTTACTGTTGACTGTAAAAGAACTTGGAATTTGAAATTTGAAAAATGTAAAAACTAAAAACAATGTTAAAATGAATATCCTTTTAATACAGTTTCCTTACGAAACACCATGGTGAGCGTCGAAGGCGGGAGCTTGCTTAGAGTTTCAAAAATCTTGACGGGACACACCCGCCTAAAGTTTTACGCTATCAGGGATGAAATAGACACGAGTAAAATAGAAATATAAAATTTTTAACAAAACAAAACCGCAATTGTCATAAACGCAACAATGTATTCCAAACCAAATAAATTAATTTAATTATCCATTTACTGTCCCCTCCACTAATTCGTCAGTCCGAATTTAGTCGATAGACAACCTGTTTGTTTACGTGTTTTTCATCAATTTTTTTAACTTCTAAAAAAGAATATCATATTAGCATTAGCCACGGGTATCTGGAAAGTTATGCTCACAATTTGCACAAATATACTTTAAAATATATTGAAAAGGGTATATATCTCCAAGGTCGGGATATCGCTTCGTCGANCCATTTACTGTCCCCTCCACTAATTCGTCAGTCCGAATTTAGTCGATAGACAACCTGTTTGTTTACGTGTTTTTAATCAATTTTTTTAACTTCTAAAAAAGAATATCATATTAGCATTAGCCACGGGTATCTGGAAAGTTATGCTCAAAATTTGCACAAATATACTTTAAAATATATTGAAAAGGGTATATATCTCCAAGGTCGGGATATCGCTTCGTCGANCAATTTGCACAAATATACTTTAAAATATATTGAAAAGGGTATATATCTCCAAGGTCGGGATATCGCTTCGTCGACCTTTTATAATTCAAAAAGGTCAACAATTGAAACTCAACAAATACAGGCATGTGAGATCAATCGTAATCTGTTGATGTCAGTGATTCAAAAAATTAAAGGATGACCTCTATGACCCCATTCCTGCTTTAATCTTTTTTTGAAATTTCTTAAACTCACTCGCTTGAATCGAAATTTAGGATTTCAAAGGACTACGGGTTTGGATACCTAAGTTTGACCTATTAACATAATATTGACCTAACTTCAAAAATAATTATTTTTTGTGATCTATGTAGAACCATAAAATTTGGTTGGTTCCCGTAATCCAATTCGGGCTGACGAGTTAGTGGAGGGGACAGTACTCACCATAAAAATTATTTTCGCTGACATCATTGCCAAAAGAGTGAAGATTGTGTTCGTCACATACTTGTGCCGCTTGCCAAGCTGCATACTGTGAAATCTGGAAAGANCCAAAAGAGTGAAGATTGTGTTCGTCACATACTTGTGCCGCTTGCCAAGCTGCATACTGTGAAATCTGGAAAGAGTTGAGTAATTTTGGAACAATTTCACATGTAGAAGGAATGTTTATTAGAGTAACTTGGAATCAGAATTGAAACTCAAATAATTATTTACCTTCGGATTAAGGAGTACTNCCAAAAGAGTGAAGATTGTGTTCGTCACATACTTGTGCCGCTTGCCAAGCTGCATACTGTGAAATCTGGAAAGAATTGAGTAATTTTGGAACAATTTCACATGTAGAAANTGTGTTCGTCACATACTTGTGCCGCTTGCCAAGCTGCATACTGTGAAATCTGGAAAGAATTGAGTAATTTTGGAACAATTTCACATGTAGAAAGAATGTTTATTAGAGTAACTTGGAATCAGAATTGAAACTCAAATAATTATTTACCTTCGGATTAAGGAGTACTTTCGAAGCCCCACTAATTTCTTTAATAATCAAAATTCAAAGGATGTGAGAGTAAACTTTGAAGGATTAAGTTGTAATTATTGGAGCTTANATTTCTTTAATAATCAAAATTCAAAGGATGTGAGAGTAAACTTTGAAGGATTAAGTTGTAATTATTGGAGCTTACGGTGGGAGTAAAGCACAGTCCACTGATTCTTATCAGCCCATTGCACCAGTGTTAAAATTTGTTATTAGGTTGTTTTGTTAGGAGGCAATGGGATGATACATAAGGGCTGATTTATAATCAGTGGACGGTGGTGCTTAACTTTGACCGAAACTTACTAAGACTCTCGGTTCTGATCTTGTTTAAAGCATTTAACTCTGCTCCTGCCCAAGATGTAAAAGTAGGTTCCTTCAAGACTACCTTTTGAAATTAAGAAAGAAAATTTTTTTAAGTATAAATTCAATAATTAATGAGAATTGGTGCCTCTATGTAATAGAAAACAATACTAAATTACTTACAGTATATCCTTCCTTGGAGATAAGACAGCTACCACTAAATTGTGGTTCACTTGTTCCACGCGGAAGAAACTTCAATCCTATCATCAAAATTACTCCAACCAATAGAACCTCCATCTTCATTTTCACGTTTTCAGACAGGAGACAGGAGAGAATTAATTTTGTTCAATTATCAAGGTCAATGACTCTTTCTCACGATGAGATTTAGATAAAAAGTTACAGATGGCGCCTTTCTGTGCTCCGTCTTTAGCTCTGCTCTGGTATNACTCTTTCTCACGATGAGATTTAGATAAAAAGTTACAGATGGCGCCTTTCTGTGCTCCGTCTTTAGCTCTGCTCTGGTATTGAATATTCCCATAAATAATTAACTTCATTTTTTATAAAATCCAGAGGTATCATGCCATGGAGACTGTTTGCATGCTTNTCTCACGATGAGATTTAGATAAAAAGTTACAGATGGCGCCTTTCTGTGCTCCGTCTTTAGCTCTGCTCTGGTATCGAATATTCCCATAAATAATTAACTTCATTTTTTTATAAAATCCAGAGGTATCATGCCATGGAGACTGTTTGCATGCTTCCCAACACTATTCTTTACTAATCCCCAAGGTTACTATTACTATGACAATTTATGAAACACCCTATATCAAAAGTCTATTACATAGAGGGTCCATGGAGACAGATTGTTTGAAATCTTCTCGAACAATCTGTCTCCATGGCCCCTGATTCTCACAAGATTTTTCAACTTTAATAAACAAACAGGTGTTGATCAAGAGCCGTTGTGTCTCTTGTCAACTTGTCTCTTGGACCTTTGTATTCTCATAAGCAACAACCTTGGTCAAAACTTAATTGAAAGTATCAGAAAATAGTAAAAAAAAAAAACTTCGATTGACTATCCCACAATCGTCGGAGCGGTGCGGAGGTACATCGTGGCTCTAAATCTTAAAAAAAATTCATATTTGGTATACAACGAATGGGTATGAACAATTTATTAAGAAAAAAAGTCCGTTTCATAAATAATTTTCTAAACATATTATTATAATAATAATATTATAATAATAATTAGTGGGCCAATTCCCGTAATTGTATAGAGCGCCTGATTAGTATCAAGGTTCTAGTACTTTGAGATTATAGAAAATTTACGGGAACGAAAATATTAGAAAAGTTGTGACGGAATTAACAGCTGTCTATTATTAACCGAAATGTGTAAGGAAGATTGTCAAGGAGACAGCTAGCCTGTGTTCATAAACTCACTACAGAGTTGAGAAAATGTGTTCCCATCCCCACAACTCCTCTCAAACAGAATTTGTTTCTCTTGAGTTTGAGTGGAGAGGATTGAATTGAGGGACTATGACATTTATACATGCCTCTGAGTAGATTAGAACTAGTGGGAGCCTCATAGTTTTTTCAACCAATCAGAGACCTCCAAAATGAGTCACGTTTCATAGTTGTATTAATCTCATAGTTTCATAGTCCTACAGTACTACCCTGCGCTTCTTAAGTAGTCTACAATTTTTGTCTCAATTTTATTCTCAGCTTGTTATCCTTGGCTGAGAGGCAAAAACTTCTCCTTCACTTTTCCCACCAAACTCTTCCCTCGCAACTGAGCTGGTCATTAAATGCACGGCACATTGTGAAAATAAGTTAATTTCATTATTTGACACCTTCAAATTTATTTGATTGATTTCCTGTTGCTGTGTGTTGGTAGCTTGTTTCTAATTGGACTCTGGACTCAGGAGACTTTTAGCAGTTGCTTCCTTTGTAGGTATGACCAAACCGAAGTCAGTGATTTAGCTCTAGCTAACGAGCCATGGCTCTGATTCTCTCTGCCAGATGGTTAGAATTAATTATCAAAATTTTTTTGCTCAATTACTTTGCATATAAAAAATAAATCAGAAAAAAAGAACCCTGTACAAATAATGTTGTCTAGTAGTCCCTGTCAGATTTAAATTAGATTTTGCAATCGG
>NIPM01000901.1:0-38593 GCA_002738285.1 Holacanthella duospinosa | reverse complement strand
TTTACTATCCATAAAATATCTGTTAGTTATAATTCTTGCTATTTTAGTTGCTTCCTCAACCTATTTTCACTGTGATGCATTAATATTCTAGAATTATAACCGAGGCTTCAAAAATTTTGTGCCATATAGTCGTTTACATAGGAAAAACAGAATTTTGTAGATATTTTGACCAAAGAAAGTACTAGATTACACGAAGCACTAAAAAATCTCAAAGAGGGGCCTCCTTTTCAACGACACAGTATTGATTCAATCCAACTGTAAATATGTTCAATTATGCCTGCTCGTACTCTCTATCTCTATATCAATTTGATATAGATTTGTATCTCTAATGAGCTCAATTATAGTATATGCACATCCACAAAGCAAAGTGATAGTAAATTCTGATCTTGCAATTTCAAAAGGGAATTCGAGTTGAAACATGGACAATGATTATCTCACACTATTTTTATTGGAGTTAGTTGGTTTATTTTCCTCATTTCGTAGCTTGGGCTGTACTTTATGATGTGGTTTCTCGCATTTAGTTTGAAATTTTTTCTTCATAAAACGAAGAGATTCAATCAATTTGATAATGAATTTTTATCACTAATATTTGGCAAATTATAAGGCTTACTTTTGAGATTTTATTTAAATCCAGTTAAAATGCACTTTTTATTAAGCGACAAGTTAATTTTAACGCAGTTTTTCAATATTCATTGTTTTAGTTTGAGCGAAAATAAGCAGATTTTGAATTAAAAAATATTTTTACTCGTTTGTGCCTCTTATAATCGATTTGAAAACGCTTTTTACAAATATATTCGAATATTTAGTGATTTAAAATCTTTATCGATGATTATGATTTATCGATACTTATTTGACATAGTCAAAATTTTCGAGTTTAATCATAAAGATAAACCATTTTAGAATGATTAAACATTTATATTTTGGTAATAAAGGGAACAATAAAAATCCACTAGCAGGATCACGCAAAACAGATTAATTGAATTTGAACGAATTAAATGCATCAGATCTACCCAATGGTATTTCTAAGCTAACACCTACTCAAAGTCGGATCTTTGTTGTTCAATTTGCTTATAGCTAGAATGCGTGCATGTCATTAAAAGTTCTTTATGGGGTTTTGCTAAATAGTTGAAATTGAGATTTTTAACAACGTTCAAAAAATAAAAAAAAGTTTATTTAAATGATTCTACACTGTCCGTCAAAAGTGATTCAGTGTTTGGAAAATTCGAACTTAAATAGTATTTCATGAATGAGTAAGACTTCAAGCAAACCAATACTCATATAATAAATAGATAGATACAGCCTTTGTCTATAACATTAAAAATATTATAGATATGTTTTAAATATTGATAGAGATATGACTAATCAAAGTTGAAAGTAGGTGATTCTGTGTTTTGTCGAATTTTTAAAAAAATGAAAAATCAATAGATTGTGTGTCGCCCTTGGTTTTTATGATCTGTTCGAGTCTTCTAGGCATTGAACTAACAAGCTTAAGATATACTTCAGCTGAAATATTGTTTCATATATCTTGAATTCTCTCCCAAAGTTCATCTTTGTCTTTACATAGTGGTCGAATTTTTATCTCTCTTTTCATATGATCCCATAGACGCACAATTGGGTTAAGGACAGGAGATTGTGCAGGCCATATCCTTACCTTTATTTCGTTTTTTTGAACCATTTTTTATACTTGAAGCGGTATGAGAGGACGCATTGTCATTTTGAAAGACAATTTTAGATTTGACCAAGCCATACAAGTCAATTGTATACATCAGCTCGTCATCCAGAATACCCTCATATATCTCAGCATTAACACTGTCATCAATTATATAAAGATACCTATCACCTGATGAAAGCATACATCCCCAAACCATAATTGATCCACCACAGACTTTTTTGATTGAGTAATATTGTGATCTCTGAGTGACTCCCCGATTTTTCTGAAAGTTCTATTACGTCCATCAGATCCCTCTAGATTTACTTTAGTTTCATCTGACCATATAACAATATCCCAGTCCTTATTTTCCCAATTTCTGTGTGTTTTTTCAAATTCTGATCTTACTCGACGATGAGATTTTTTTAATTGTGGGCATTTCTTTTTGTATCTAGATACGATGTTGCTACGTTTTAATGTGCTCAGTATAGTACTCGAAAAGGCGGATATTCCTGCATAGATCTTGAGTTCTATCTGTATTTCTGTAGAGGTGGAGCATTTACCACTTGTTGCTAATCTTCCAATATATTTTTCATCATACTTATCTAAGACTCAAGGACGACCTATTATATGCTCTGGAGTATTTTTTTCAACTCTATTTATTACTCTGGACACTGTTGCTTGTGAAACTCCAACAATTTCAGCTATTTTTCTTGAACATTTTCCATTTAAACCAAGTTCGTTAATTATTGTTTCAATGTTCTTCTTGTCATTTAAATAAGCCTTAATACCTTCTGCTAAGGATTTGAAATAAAAACAAACAATTTTGCGGTATTTTAGAATGTTCTAGAATGAAAATTTTGTAAATTTAAAAAATTCGACAAAACACAGAATCACATACTTTCAACTTTGAGTAATCATAACTCTATCAATATTAAAAGCATATCTATAATATTTTTAATGTTATAGACAAAGGCTGTATCTATCTATTTATTATATGAGTATTAGCTTGCTTGAAGTCTTACTCATTCATGAATTACCATTTAAGTTCGAAATTTCTAGACACTGAATCACTTTTGATGGGCAGTTTACATTTGTCAAATTTAATTTAATTTAGATAATTAAATCTTCATCCGGATCTTCCTCATCATAATCATCTTCTTTATCCCAAGTATATTCAATAAATGTTCCCTTCAATTCCTGTAATTTCTGATCTTGACTTTTTAAATATGATAGATGAACTAAATTCTTAGCTTTTTGTTGCTCTTTAGTTAGAGTAAGATTGAAAGTAGATTGTGGCTTCAAATCGGGCTTATACTACAAATTTGATAATAATATATACCTCAGTGTTATTATCAGTATATTCTCTTAAATTCAATATTTCACCTTCATTGTCAATTATGCATTTCTACAAAATCAAATTCGAAAATGTGGTTACTTCGATATTGAGTTGTCCCGATGGTGTTATAGTCGTTGATTGTAAATAACAATCAATTTGATTCAACTCATAAAATAAATCATCCTCGTTGTTTTGTAAGAAATTGTCCTTAGAGGGTTTGATTAGTTCGATGTAGCCTTTAACTAAACATTCCAATTTCGCCATCTCCAATTGATCAACTAAATCTCGATGGACCAAGCCAAGGATAAAACCTAAGAATTTTATGGTTTGTATACTTGTTTGTTTTAGCTTTTCTAATTTCTGATATAATTTCTTGTCTTCAATAAAATCATCTACATTACTAATTATTATTATATCACTCTGGAGTTCTAACTTCGTAGCGATTTTAATACTAGAACAAAATTAAGATGTTGATTACTTTTTCAGAGAGGAGAGATAAGCTATCGGGAGGTAATTATTGACAATTGAGATTTTCAATTGTGGACTAAAAACAGAGGATTATATTAGATAATTACTAATTTTGGCTATAATAGTTGATGATTTTGGTCAATAAATTGTGACCACTGTTTGATATATCGTCATATATGGTTATAAAGCCGAGTTTGCTGGGGTCTATTAGTTTGTATGTCAATTTCATTCCAAGAAAGGATTTTTAGAAAAACAACGGCAAACTTGATAAAAAGATACGATGTGCAGAGAAACAAAGTAATAATGAGCAAATAGAATTCTTTGCATGCCCTTTTACTTCATAACCCGAGCCCAAAAAAACCATCCAAATTTTTTTTTAGAAACTACGAATGACAGCCTACATTCTAAGCTCCAACAAAACTACAAGTCTACAATACTACAACGAGCCAAACATATATGGGTACAAAGACGAGTCCGATGACGAATATTCGACTTCTAACGTTACCTCTTCTCTATCTTTGTTCAATTTGATACCCTCATTTGAACAATATAAACTGTCTAAAGAAGCTATGTATATCAAAAAACGAACAGCTGCACTTAGGGGTAATCCTGGTGGCTCATTTGCGGATGTGGAGGAATTGAGATTGAGGATTAAGCAAATTGAAAACGATTGGAATGAACAAGAAAAATTAATTATGATGAAAATGAACGTTCAGCTCCAATTTCAGACCAAAAATGAAAATCAACCAGTGGATGTATTTAGAGATTTGTTTGCTGGTAATAAATTGATTAATTTGATGGATAAAAATAGATTGAAAGAACGAAATCTATTGAGGCCATCATCACCTAAACCCATCATCGAAGCACCAAAAGTCGTTACACCTTCCATTACCAAACAACCTATTATCCAATCAGCTCTATCACAATCGAAAGCAACTTCATTGAATGTACAATCACAGTTGGCAGAAACTTCATCATCAAATGTACAACCAACCGAAGATCTACCTATTGGTTATGATATTTATAAAGGATATACGGATATTTATCATAATTATAAAACTAATATCAAATCCACTATAATCAATAACGACCAATTGAAGAAATTATGCTTCCGATTAAAATTGAAAATCAGACCAAAGATCAGTCAGCTAACATCTTCTCAACAAGTGATTTCGAGAGTATCAAATGAAATTCAAAATGTTTTAATGGAAGTACAGAGGCAAGATGGGTTGTTTGTATATATTTTGAATTTCTTAGCTAAATCGATCATTAAACAAAGTGAAACCGAAGTAAGCGTCAAGACGGATACAGCATTTCCATTAGCTATGTTGACCATCAATATCACACACAAACACCGGGAATTTCAAGACATTATCCTCTTTCGAATAACGAAGAAATGTCCTTTTCTAGCCGCTTACTATCCAACCAAACGAATTCATACACAGCGAGAGGAGTTGGTCCAAGTATTGGGTTATAAGATGAATAATGGGGCTATGGAATCGAATGTAGCATATGAAGAAAGATTAGGCGGCATCATAGCTCTGTTCTCAGCTATTGTGCAAACAATCCCGCAAGGTATACCCTTCTCATTCAAGATATGTTTTTAGGGTTTGTGAATCCGTTTTCAATGTCTTTAGGTTGGACTTGGATCACCTCCATCCTCAATCAACCACCTAGAAACTTCACTCCATCTATGTTGAATTTATTCTTGGAAATCGCTGGCCATTCGTTTATGCTCATCTATAAGAAGCAAGCTAGGAAATTGATTAAATTTGTTAAATTGACTTATGTTCCGATTTTGAAAGAGTCGTCTGTAGCTTCGAATATCAGATTGAAGATATTTTTGGATGAATGTGAAAAGAATTATTGGAATATCAAGGTAATTCCCTAACCTCTAATTCATTTTATAGCCTTTTGATAAATAAACTTGTTCCATTTCACGCTTGTTTTGTATTTCCATTTTATTGATTATATTGTAACAATTTAATAAATTAATGCTCCGGTGCATGAGTAGAATCATAATCAACATGGACGAATGCTCTTTCAACTTCCGGTAATTGTTCCAATCTCACCTACAAATAATCAAGGATGAAAAGCTAGAAACCTGTAAACTCTCTCCGATATCATGACTTTCTTTCAGAGGCGTTAAAGGGTCTAAGACTATATCGACTTCTACAAAATAATTCATACCAGAATGATAAGCTAGGATAGTATCGATTTGATTAATCCGATCACTATGAAAACAAGCTACCCATCGCAAGAGATGAATCAAAGGAGATACATATATATGTCAATTTCTTTAGGAAATCTGGCAAAGCAGTTTTGCCAACGATCAATTCCGCTTGTTCTACAAACCCTAAGGGAGGGGAATACCGTACGTCGTAGAAGTCCACGAATTCAAAACGATCAAAGAAATACACAAACAGCCCACGGGATCACACCACCAATAAAGCGAATGTCCCAATATAGACGTAGTGATACCAAATGCATTAACAATTACGTCATTTCGATGATCTAAAGCTAAGGTTTTCGCACTAGGATATCGACTCAAAGTTTTACAATACATGTACAAACATATCTTACTAACTAAATAAGTGGATGAGTTATTGGTGATTGACGGAATTAGAGAGGATACTTAGGGATGATAATAAACATAAGATGCTGATGTAGTCTAAGTTCACGTTCTTATCGGCTTCGATCAATGCCTTAATGCCATCGATCTAAAAACTTATAATCATATAAAGATACCAACAATTGAAATGAAACAGTAGACATTAAAGCTGAAAAGACAATAATTCCAACCGTTTCCAACCGCCTCTTACCCTACAACACCATTAAAATCAAGTTTAAGGAATGATACAGCAGGATATTGCGTCTTATTCGATTTGTTAGCTTCTCGTTCCGTAAAAAATAATATAACACTTGAAGCCAAATCCATCAGCGCATCAGCCATGGTAGCAAAGATAGATAGTGACCCAGATTTTAAGGCTGCATATAATTGTAATATGAACAAAATAATGTTCACTAGTACTGACGCTCGAATCGCCATTTTCAGCTATTCAAGCTATTAGACAATGTGATACTTTGGGTAATTCAGTATCGTAATCTTTGTCGAATTTCGGGAATAATAAGTCATCTATTAATTGATTTTGTTGTTCATAAAAATCATAAACTTTTGGTTTCCTTTTAAAGTCCTCTAATTCAGCTTGACTTTTCTTATATTTCAATAAACCTAATGGATCCTCAATCGCTAACGATGAATGTCTTCTATCTATCAATAAGCTTTCTTCATTCATTTCAAAAATTCGTTGATCAGAATTTGGCCTTATTTATCCAGTTGTAAGGTTAAATTAGCCACAAATGCAGCTATTTTCTAAATAAGATTGTAAATCTATTTTCTATTAATAGATAAAATAAGGTTCTATCTTTTTTAATGCCTTATACCATTTAAAAATGGTGCTTTATAATCGATATATGCTTTTTTATAATAAATCTTTTTACCTGTGTATTTCACACAATGCATAGAACACTCGATTTTTACCCTTTTCTGATTTTTTAACCTTTCTAGAAAGGGTATTTCTATAAATTTTTCAAATTTAGAACTGATAAACTATTAAAACCTAAATAGATTAAATCAATCTACTAATATTTATGTATCCAATTTAATACGACCTGAAGAATCAATAGAAACACCATTAGATATCATATAAATTGTAATCTAAAGCAAAAATAACAATAATTAAAGAATAAAGTAAGTGTTTAATTTCTAGTGTGAGCGATCTTTAAATATTCTCTGCTCTCTTGACAAGTAAACTTCATGGACACTTCCATCAACAAAAATGCGAGATCTGGGTTAGATTTCTTCAGTTTTGAAAAAGAATGGTATGACAATTTCCAAAGAACAGCATCCTTACAGGCTCTCAAAGAAGCAAAACGAAGGTGATTAAAGAGGAAGCTAAGTTCACCTATTAACGTGTATGGGATTATGTAGTCTATTCTCTTGATAACACCTTCACATTCAAACTCGGTTAATAAAATCCCTTCTTCAACCGCATACATTCCATCTGGAGCATCTCCTTCATAATGAAGATAATCATCTTTATGTATGACAACTCTTTCAAAATGTTTGCTTAATTCATCTAAGTCTTCTAATTTCCACGATTTGTTCTCGTAAAATATATGCATCAATAGACGCATCACTGGATTTTGTGTCGCATACTTGTCGATTTTAACTTTTTCTAAAAAAATAAAAAAGGTTTGTTTACCTTTAGCGATTGAGAACGCCGACAGACAAGGAGAAACCGATATAGGTGTAAGAGATACATTATAACAAAATTTGGAATCGGAGGCACTAAAAATGGATTAGAAAATATTACTGTTATAACAATCTCTCAAAAAGCTTAAATTGTCAAATAATCCTTTTAATAACTTATTTTCACACCACTCTGAAGCCTCATTTATAGTTTCGAAAAACTTGATATTAGAGTTCTCAGAAGTCCAAACTTTAGATCTAATCATATTTTTACTAACCGAAGAATCATGAGTAACACCGGATATAACTAAATATATATCTTTCTTAGCAAGCATTTCTTTAATTATATTAAATCCTTCAGAAGCAGAAAAATCCAAATCATTAACAAACTTGAAATCCATAATAATAAACTTTAAAGACAATCCGCTTGGTTGAGATATTAATTCCTTAACCGATGTTTCTAAAGAAGTAACAGTACCAAAGAACATAACCCTTGCAATTTGAACACATGGACTTGATAAAAGACTTCTTCTAAATATTTTTTTTGCCAATAAGGCCGACGAACAATGCTAAGTTGGGTATCAGCTTTATAAGATGCTCGTATAACACCTTTCTGGCTACTTATAACAACAAATGAGGCACAAGTCATAATTATACCGAAAAATATGCCCTCAACAAATCCATACAGACATTGCTAAGACTATGAGGACTACTGTGGTGTATTCAAAGGAAGAAAGCGTCCCAATTGGATCGATCAATGTTTCTACCATTAGTTCAAGTCCTAAATGTATGATCAACGCAGAAACGAAGACTACAGGTATATATCCAATAATTTGTGATCCTATACAAAAGATGATCAAAGTTATAAATCCCATTAATCCACCTGCGAATCTACTATTGCCTCCTGATCTAATGAATACAATACTGTTACAATAAACAAGATAATCTAGAGATCATACAAAATATTTATACTTTGAACTGAACCAAAGCAAGCTGATAATAAGTTTGATATCCCATGTCCAATGAGCTCTCTATCTACATTTTTCGAATTTGTAGATAAAGCAAATGCCGGGACGTTTATAGGAACATGGAGTATACCTATAAATTTAAAAGTAAAAAATTGCCAAAGAAAGACAAAGCAGCCATAGTCAGAAATGTCTTTGGTATTGTACTCCAACTTGTATTTGAAAAGTCTATCAAAAATATATATCTAATAAGAGTACCAAATTGGGTATAGAAATGATAGAAAGGAAGGTCAATTTCAGGTAAAGAGAACAACCACCCTGTTTTTCTTAACGTTTTCAATGAGATACCACACAAAAAGGATACAGTAAAAAAGAGCACAAAAACGGAAGCGAAATAAAGAGAAAGCAAAAACGGATGTTTCACATATCTTTGTATAGTTCGAAATAAAAGAGCTATCATTAATGCTGTAGTCCAAATGAAAAATAACTTTCCACTGAAATATTTTCCTATTACTGAAAAATCGGCATGAATCTTGACGTTTGTTGCTATTTCAAACCCGGTTTGTACTAAAAATAATCCTACTCCACCTATGCAGCCTATAAGTGTATGCCTAGGAAAAAATTCCATCAATTTTCCTAACTAGAAAAAACTCATAAACATATTTTGAGATACCTTGAGAAAGCCTAGAAGGAAGAAAGTTAAAGCAGTGACAACAGTTGAGATAAAAAAAGTTATGTAAGTTGTAGCTATAATTCTTTCTTTGTTCTCACTTCCAATATCTTTTTCTATGATAGAAACCCTGTACAAATATATCGAAAATAAGGCTTACATAGTGTAGAAAAAAGGCACAACTATAAAAAATATTAATTATATTTATATAACTTCAATCATCATACTTCCTGTGCTCCCTTTGAAGCGACTTCCTCCAAATGAATAAACTAATTGCGATACTGCAGTACTAAAATGCTATTAAAATATAGGTATTACTTCAACATGAACATAGACAATCCATCAGGGCCGCAGGCTGCGAATATAGGATTAGATAAAGGGAAAATGATAAGTCCTAACAAAATTAAAATAGATGAATATACCATAAGATAAAGCATCTAATAAATTGATCATTAATCCAACCACTAAAGCTGATATTATTTCTATTATTAACCTACCATTTTTAAACTCTTTATTCCATTTCATAATTAATCCATTATCAAATTGTTTGGACATCAATGGGTCTTCCTCTCCATACTGTGTAGATGTAGTGTTTTGTTGCTTCTTTTGAATGTAGCATTCGAGCAAAATGGGATCTATATCTTTTAAGAAGAAATTTTCGCCAAACTCTAAAAACAATTAGAAAAATTAGATACCTTCAAAATCAGTTTCTTCTTCCATACCACTAGAACTATATGTCGTATAGTGTGAGACCGTAGCTTGATTTTCCATTTTATGTAGATTTTTGAGAATTGTTATTTATTCTTTTATACATGCAGGCTATTCCAATAAGCTCTGCAAAATAAACAATTTTAAGCTTCGAAAAGCATAAATAATGAAAGCTAAAAACAATCTATATAATTTATTCTTTTTTAAGATACCTTTTTGCTTTTAAACCCTCTATATTTTATGTCAGCAACTCATCATGACTCATACTAACAAACTTTATTGATTCCCAAGCAGAGAAGTTTCCGATTCGCGCAATGCTGTTAAATAATGTTAAATGCATTTTTGTTCATTCGTTCTTATCACAATGTATATAACGCAAAATTGATGGTAATTGTTACTTATTCATCGTTTCAGACAGCATAATCGGGATATGAATAATAGGAAAAAAGTTTAGATCATGATTAGATATTGTCTTGATTAAACCGGGGCAAGTTTGCAAAGTTTTTTGTATGAATGCTCTTGCTATAAAATTATTCGATTTCAAGCTTAAATTTCTGATTCGAACATGCAATTTGAAAACGAAGTTAGTGAAAGTGTAATACCCAAATTATCAAGCAAATGTATCCAAACCGTAACATCATATTAATTAAGGCATCTATTTTTGTTAGATATTAGATATCAATTCTTTATTAATTCAAATTTGTGCAGAATATCAAGATAGGGGATGGGTAGAAGAACCAGCTTTTGCAGTGTAATCTATAATTTAGTAATTTAGTTTAGTTACCAATCTCGATTACATGCTAATTTAACTTATTTATCTGCTTTAGCGGATTTCTATTTGAATCCTCAAGTAACTGACTTTTAATTTTGAATTTTATAGAAAAAGCAGACATTTCCCAGCGATCCAGACAGTAATGAATTGCCTATTGGCAAATCCACTTCGGCACAGAAATTGAATGCGCTGCTGTTGAAGCTTAAGAAAGAATATAAATTAAAAAATGAAGAAATGGAATTACAACAAGCTGAACTTAGTAAACAAGCTAAAGTGGAAATTAAACCATATCAATCAAACACTACCCAAGCTAATGATATTAATGCCCGTGGTAATGAAGGTAGAAATGGTTTGGATAGTGGTAAGTATACTGATCCACAAGTTACGAGCCAGAATTATCGAAATTATACACCTTATGCGTCATTTCAAATGCCATCGAATGTTCAACAATATTATCAAACATCACAACGATTAAATAGAAGTCCTATCACCGCTACTAATTCCGCCTCCAATAATTACGGCCATTCTTATGCGCCTACATCCACCATTAATACCGCTTCACTTCATAGTTCTTCGAATCCTCATGTCTCTGGTTATGATAGTAGTGCTTATTCACAATATGACGCCACTAATCCTGTTCAGAATACTTCGTCTAATGTTGGATCGCAATTTGACAGTGGTACTTCCCCTACAGCATCGAATACTTCGTATCCTAATCTTTCCAATGTGCAATATTCGAGTGCGTTCTTACCCAATAATTACTCTAATTATTCTAATCAGAATGGATATTATTGAAATAATTTGCTTAAATTTAATCTCATTTTTTGAAAAGCAATTAGAAAACAAGGTTTTAACAAATTATATTTATTGAATTATAAAAGCTAAAAAGGAATACACCTCAATACTCATCTTCCATTTGAAAAGGCAACTCATCAAAATCACCTTTGTCATTCATATAATTAACGTCTTCAAAGACATTAGCATCCTGATGAAAGCCACTGGAAACATTAGGATCAGCAATCAAAAGCAATTCATTCTGCTGTCGACTAGCCGAGGATGAAATTTCAAAAGCATCTTCAAATGAAAGGGAATCTTTTTCTTGACTAGGCGGGATTAAGACACTAGGCTTATCCAAATCCGTCTGCATCGCCTTAACAAGATGATTTTCAATCTCACCATAAGAAGTACTAACTTTATACGATACGTTGGTCTTACCATATGGACGGGGCAATTCTTGTTTGCGGATTGGGATCTGAGGATTAGTTTTGTTTTCTGTTATGTCGTTGCGATCACAATAAACGCAGAATTCAAATTGCTTCAACGTCCAAAGCGGTCGTGAAGGTGCGGTATAAGGATCATAACATCTAGTTTCAACATATGGAAGCCAGCTATATAAAAAGAATAAAGATATTGGAATACCTTGATTCGGGTTGCCAAAAATTATTGATTTTATGCAACGGAGGTTGTTCTTTCTAATTAAAAATCAATGCTTTTCTGAGTGTTACCTTTTGAATGGATGTTGTTTTGGTTTCTATTTCATTGGAAGACCTAAACAAATCCCATTCACAAAAAGGATCCACTTTATGACTGAGGACTACCGATTTACCAGTATTTTTCACTACAAAGATCAATAAAAAGAATACGATTTGATTTGTTCATAACCCCAATAGTAAACAAACGATAAAAAGTTAATACAGCATTAGAATTGATGGTGAAGATTAGAGTACAATTTGATTCTTTTTTGCTGGTATCAGGTAAGATGGAATCAAACCAATTCTTAATTCCTTTGGTGTAGGAAGGAAAATAAGATACAACATTCTCATCCAGATGTTTAAATTTCTCCATCTTTTCTTCCTGGAATATTTCTTTCAATTTCATCTCAGAATAAACAGTCTTTTGTTTCAATCTCAGCGTAGTAGAAAGAGTTACTGCTTTCTAAATAAAAAAGAATATTAAATTTGATATCATATACGATAGGTTCATCAAGAGATGGTTTGTTAAATTGAGGAAAACTCGTAGGTCGATTTAACACCTTACCTTTCAAATGCGAATCGAGATGAGCAGGTCCGCCATATGGATTAATAGAATAAAAATGGGAAGTTCCATGAGTAGTCGAAGCAGATAACCAACGAGAATCATTATCAAAAGCCATACTAGTGACTTTGGCGTCCGTAATTCCGCGTGATAACTTGTATCTAAAATATTATTTTGATCAAGTTGGTTACAATAATTTAAAATTGGCCTTGTCGACTACGTGTGGAAGTATTTTGTAAACATAAAATGAATGTCCTTCGGTGGATGATGTAGCCAATAGAGTCCCCGAATGATTGAATGCCAAACAAGCCACAGGATAATAATGACATTGAAAATGAGCAATAACAGAGGTAACATTATTGTTATCAATCGTATATTTATAAGTATCGCGTACAATGACCTAAAGATAAAGATGTAAATATTACTTTTCCCAGATTAAGTAGAGAATTAGAATCGTCCATATTATCCAGATTTTCCTCAGAAAATAGAGTTTCATCGTCTAAAGACTTACCAAACGAATTAGGTGGCGTATTATTCTCCTGATCATCACCTTTATTATAATATTCATTAAATTTCTTATAACCAACATCACCATAATACTTAATGTTGTTAAATAATCCTTTCGCCATTCGATCTACTTTAACTGTAGAGTTGGCTATCTGTTGCTTTTCTTTCGAATCTCCTTTACAGGGTGTATCCAAATGTGTAGAATAAGCGATAAATCTAGTTCCCAAACAAAATATAGGTTTGCTAGTCAAAGGATTGACCATCACATCATCAAAACTAAATATTGGCTGTAATGTGTCGATACAAAGCAACTTTATAGATGGAAAAGACGTAATTATGGCTATATATTTCTTATTGTTGTCGATTTCGTATATCTTTTCTTTTGGATAACTAATCTTTTCTAATTCCTTTTTAGTTAATGGACATATCTTTTTCAAAACAGAACCTTCCAAGAAACTATCATCAGTATTTTCTACACAATTGGTACTAATAATAATGATCAATTTAAAGTGGAGTTACCTTACCAAGATTGTAGAAGCTAAATCTTTGGTTGATGGCAAAATCTAAATTTTAAGGTTAATAAGACGGTTGGAATTTACTTTTGAATTACTTATTTCATCATCTATAACATAAGAGAATAATTCATAAATATGTTCTAAAGATTCCAAAGACCAAATCTGAACTGAATTCTTATAAGCAATTTTTAGGCACAAAAATCTAAACAATAAACTATTATAGTAGTTACCCCTTCGAATCATTTTTATGATAAAACCTTTCAAAGCTGGCAGTTGATATTCTATTATTAATCTTTTTATCAATTTCCAATTGTTTCTGCTCGATGGAAACATCTTTTTGGATCTTTGTAGGACTCAATACCTTAGCTTTATTCTTGATACTATCAGGTAAATTCTTCTTAACATAGAATGAAAGACCATTAATAGCCGAAGATATATTCTGAAGTGTACTTGGTTCTCTAAAGCAAATTAAATCAGGATTTTACCTTAAAAATTTAATGGTTGCCTGGTTAGGGGGTTTTGTATGTGATTCTATGCTTTCTATTTCTTCATAATCTTCCATACTTTTATTTACAACTTCCTTAAATAGTTCTTCTGAATTCGGCACAATATCTTTTACCTTCATTTCAACATCAAAAACAGCTTCGTCAACGCTTTTTGGAACTTCATGGACTATGGGTTCAGCATCATTCAGAACGATGAGCAATTCATTACTTTCCAATTCTTTTTGTTTAACTTTTTTATTGCCTATCTTCTTCTTAGGACGTTCAATTTCATCCAATAAAGGGGGCTTCTCTTCCTCACTATTCGTACTACCTTCCGCCGTATCATAAATATCATTCTTCCCAGTAGTCGGAAAAGCACCATTAGAAGGATTAAGGGAAGGTGAGGTATCAGGAGTACTAAAATATTGGTCAACTTGATTATAATCTTTAACACTGCCTTTATTCTTCTTATTCTTTTTAGCGTGTTTAGCTTTGCTTTGTTTTTCATGAAGGATATCTATTGAGCTCATTTGGATTTTTTGTTTTAGAAAAATCCACTTGGTGTGTTCAATAACTTTCAACCAATTTGTAGTTGATAAAACTACACATGACTACCATTGGTTTCGTGTGTAATTTTTGCGCAATACCAAGGTAAGATTATCGAAGAAAATTATTCAAGATTTACTTTAATAATTTTCTCTGGTATCCAAAGCCATTTTACATTGTAAAATATGCTTTGGTGTAGAATAGACTCAGATCAATAATACTTTAAAAATGTCAAATAACCTTAAAATAGTAGTCTAATTAATTTTAATAATGAAAATATATTTAAAAGAGACCATTATCATTAAATGATGGGTAAAATCATCAGATTTATCAGAATGAATGTTATACCCCAAGGATTAAATAGCCGGAGTTTCCGAGAGGTGCGTGGGGACTAAATTAACCTAAGTTCGATTTATTTGCACAATTTATTACATGAATTAGCCTCTTGATGGTTTTAGCAAATTTTTTTTTTTTGGGGGGGGGGTTTGTTTACTCACAAGATTTTACAATTTGTTTGATCGAACCGTTTTTGATCAAATAGCTTGAGAGTAAATACAGATCAAAATGCACCTTGGAGAACATCCATTTCATTGTATTTGAAAAGTTCCTTTTCATTCCATGCTGAGTTTTTGATAAACTTTTGGGAATATCCCAAAGGAGGAAAAAATGTCGAAATCATTTTAAACTAGAGTAAATGATCTAAAAACATCTTTTAAAAAATATATTTAATAAAACTCAAAAACTAGGAACATAACCGATCGAAAACATTCTTCGATCCTTTTTCATGTAGCTTAATAACCCCAAACAACTCTTAGAAGGCACAAAATCGGCTTCATAGAATCGATACATTTGAAAATATGACTTCGTTTCATTGTAGCAATTGATTCGATCATAATCTCGAGTTTTGCAATAAACATCAAATTGAGATCTGCTAATCGTTGCTTTATGATTAAATAAATTTCTACAAAAATGATAATAAATAGCCCTTTCAACTCCAGTTAAATTCAAAATAACATGTTCTATATTAGTAAATGAATCCGTTAAATCAACACTCTTTTGGATTTCTTTCATATTCCTATCAATAACCAAATGTTTGATTTTAGAATCGATGGTTGGATACTGCGATTTCTTGTAACGTTGGAGATGTAACGTTTGGAGTTTTAGGAATGCCTGGTTGATGCAGGGTAATCCTTTATAATAATTGGTGAATACAAGTTTGTGGACATTTGAAAAAGTTCCAACTAATTGAAGCCTTTTATGAATACCAAAACAAGTCACGACCTTCAAATTGATTGGAATTGTGCTTAGAGTTTCTAAATCTGGATTTGTATAATCATCTTGATAACTAAGGCTGCGAAGATTAATGAATTGATTTAATATCTTGCTAAGAACTTGACTATTGAGATACAACTCTTTCAATTGAAAATCCGTGTACCTGAAAAGGGAATCAATGTTGATAGAAGTAAGATGTAATGAATATAGGTTTTCAAATCCATTAAATTGAGAGTTTTCGGATAGTAGTTTCAGGTTCAAGCTTTTGGTACATTTCATCAATGCTTTCTTAAACTTATCTTCTTGAAGTTCAAGTTCTTTAGTTTTATTACCAGGCATGGTTGATTCTTCATGCATGTGATCGAACTTATTAATATTATACTTATAATTTGGCATCTTATCAGCTATAAGCCTTCCCGATATTGAACAATCAATAATATTAGGGCGTTCCGAGCAAAGAGGCACTCGAAAAAAATTAAATAAAAAATTTACTATAAAATATATAAAGTTAAAAATTAGTATGTTTATAGATACGAACCTTCTGCATCTATTGAACTTCTAAATCTTTCGGGTAACTTCTGGATATCATTCATAAAACCTTTAGCATTAAGCTCCTGAATTGCACTTTCTAGCTGAATTTCAAATTCATGCCAATCATCATAAATGTTTTCCTTTAACTTCATCTTTAATTGTCAAAAACAATTGAAATCAGGTGGGCTAATATCAGGGCTACAGGGAGGATGATCCCAAATCCGGATATTTTCATCAATAAAATACTGCTTTATAAGATTTGATTTATGCGGCTTAGCATTATCATGTAATATTATAGGCACCTTAACTTTCTTATCAGGTAAACATTTGTCTAATAATTCGATTAGGAAGATTTTATAGACATCTGAAGTTACAGTCTCTTTAGGAGCACAGAGCTTCCAATAAGCAACACCTTGAAAATCCATTGCTAATATTAGCATTCTCTTTCTTTCATATTTAGATTGAAGTAAAAATTCAGGTGGGTCTTCATTCTTATTTCTCCAAGATCAAATCTGGTCACGTTGGGGTTGCATGTATAAATACACTCAAGTTTCATCTATTGCCAAAGTTCGATTAATTAAGTTATTTTGTCTCGATAAGAGTTGCATATTGTTTTTACATGCTAACACTCTATGTTCTCTTTGTTCATCCGTGAGAAAATGAGGTAGCCATTTACTTAATAATTTTTTCATTTATAAATCTTCAGTTAAATATCGAAATACTGTTGTTTTACTACAATTCACCCGCATGAAAAGTTCGAGGCAAGATCATGTTCTAGTTTGGGTCAACAATTCTTTAATTTCATCTATTACATTTTCTTTTTTCGAGACATTACTTGTATCGCCTCCTCGGCTATCTTCGACCATATTGTAGCCTCTCTTAAGCTTAGTAACTAAAATTTTGAATTTATTTAGTTTATAGGCACTATGTCCAACTGATTCAATTAATTCTTTATGAATTATCCCAGAACTGTGTCCCAGAATTACGCCAAATTTGATGAAAATCCTCTGTTCTTTATCTGAAATTGAATGTTTTAATTTTTACAAGCTATTCATGATAATATTCAAAATATAATTATTTATAAATAAAGCTTTTCATATATGTAAAGTAATTTAGAAGACTTGGTATTATTAGATATTATTAAAGGCGTAATTAAACAAAATTCGAGTGCCTCTTTGCGCTGAACGCCCTAATATCATAATCATCTTGTCCTTCGATCAAAGATTTGCAGAGTTTATAAGAAGCAGGTAATAAATGAAATTTCTTGTCGTACCTAAGAACATAATCTCTTTTATCATCTTGATTTATAAAGCAGATGTTAATTAATCCCTTATTTGTTTTCTCATAATTACAGGGTTATTCACAGATATATTCATTTTATGCAAAATTTATTCTTATTTATGCAGAATTATACTCTTATTTAAGTTTAAAATTAATTTAATAAAAAATAATTTTTTTAATATATTTAATCCCAAATCTTTTAATTATATTAAACTTTTAAAATATGGTAAGAAAAACAGTTACTGAATATATCTTTGAAATTGTTAGAAATATGCTAGAGGATGATGGAGTAAAAATAAAAAACATTGCTGAGATAGTAAAGCTTTCTGAAAAAACCCGTATATAATATATCTAATCAAATTGAATCTGTACAAGGTTTTCAATCATTTGGTGGAAAATATAAATTAGCTGTCATAGAAATGAACAATACACCTCATATTGAAGATCAGATAATCCTAAACTTTTTCTCGTGCAAAAACGATTGTACACAAGAGGAAATTAGGGAAGAAGTAATGGAAAAAACCAGAATCAACTTATCTCAGTCAAAAATTTGCAGAAGACTAAATACTTTGAATACCACTCGTAAAAGACTTACTATAATGTCATATGATTGAAATTCTGAACGTATTAAAGATTCTAGAGCTATATATGTATCTAAAATTACAAAATATTCACTTACCGACATGGTTTTCCTGGATGAGGCTGATATAAACCTTCATAAATCAAGATCCTACGGTTATTCGAGCATAAACAATAAAGAATTCAAGATTGTCCCCTCGAATCGAAAAAAATAAGTATTATGTGTGTTATTGATTTTAATAGAAAAGTTGCTCATAAGGTCATTAGTGGTTCTTATAATAGTACATTGTTTGGTGAATATATCGATCTATACTTAACTCCCTACTTTAGACTATATCCGCAAAAAATTTTGATTCTGAATAATGTACGCTTTCACAAAAGTCCAGAGATTTTAGATAAATTAACTCTCTAAAAAATACGCCATCATTTCTTGCCAGAGTACACTCCGAAATTAAATCCGATCAAGGAATTTTTCTCGATGCTAAAATCGAGACACCATGCTGCTTGGAGTAATTTCAATTCTATAAATGATACTACTGAAAGTATATTAGATGATGCTTTTTCCATATAATGTGCTAATTTTTATAGTCATATAGTAAGTTAGATCGAAAAGGCTAGATAAAGAGAAGATTTTATTTAATAAATATTTCTTTTTTTCATCCATCGTTTGATAATTTTACTATATTTTAGTTTAAATGATCATTATTGTTAAATTTTTATTTTTTAAAAATTAAGTCTACAACTTTTTTAAAGGAAAATAATCCTTCATAATTAAGAAAAAAACTTTGCATAAATAAGAATAAATTTTGCATAAACATGATATAATTTTGCATAAAATGAATATAGCTGTGAATAACCCCGTAACATCACTCAATTGGATCATTAACAACTTAGGACAATGCCAATATAAAGAGTTTAAAAGCCCGGTATTAATCTCATTAAATCCTTCTTGTACCTTGTCGATATATTCACCTTATTTCTTCAATATATTCAAAGGAGGCATGATGCTAATTCTTTCCCAAAGTAAAATACTAATATGGTTCAAATCTTTACTTGTTTGGTTCAACTCTTTGATGTGTACACTGACCGTCAAAAGTGATTAAGTGTTTAGAAAATTCGAACTTAATGTTAATTCATGAATAAGTAAGACTTCGAGCAAGCTAATACTCATATGGTAGATAGATACAGCCTTTTTCTATAACTTGTCCAAATATTATAGATATGTTTTAAATATTGATAGAGATATGATTACTCAAAGTTGAAAGTAGGTGATTCAGTGTTTTGTCGAATTTTTAAAAAAATGAAAAATCAATAGATTGTGTGCCCACTCTTGGTTTTTCTGATCTGTTCGAGTCTTCTAGGCATTGACCTAACAAGCTTAAGACTTACTTCAGATGAAATGTTGTTCCATATATCTTGAATTCTCTCCCAAAGTTCATTTTTGTCTTTACATGATGGTCGGATTTTTAGCTCTCTTTTCATATGATCCCATAGATGCTCAATTGGGTTAAGGTCAGGAAATTGTACAGGCCATTTCATTAACTTTATTTCGTTTTTTTGAACCATTTTTATACTTGAAGCGATATGAGAGGACGCATTATTATTTTGAAAGTCAATTTTAGATTTGACCAAGCCATAAAAGTCAATTGTATACATCAGCTCTTCATCCAGAATACTCAAATATATCTCAGTATTAACACTGCCATCAATTATACNGTCAATTGTATACATCAGCTCTTCATCCAGAATACTCAAATATATCTCAGTATTAACACTGCCATCAATTATACAAAGATACCCAACACCTGATTAAAGCATACATCCCCAAACCATAATTGATTCACCACCGAATTTTTTTGATTGAGTAATATTGTGATCTCTGAGTGGTTCCCCGATTTTTCTGAAAGTTCTATCACCTCCATCAGATCCCTCTAGATTTAATTTAGTCTCATCTGACCATATAAACATATCCTAGTCCTTATTTTTACAATTTCTGTGTGTTTTTTCAAATTCTGATCTTACTCGACGATGAGATTTTTTTAATTGNTCCTTATTTTTACAATTTCTGTGTGTTTTTTCAAATTCTGATCTTACTCGACGATGAGATTTTTTTAATTGTGGACATTTCATTTTGTATCTAGATACGATGTTACTACGTTTTAATGTGCGCAGTATAGTACTCGAAGAGGCGGATATTCCTGCATAGGTCTTGAGTTCTCGCTGTATTTCTGTAGAGGTGGAGTATTTACCATTTGTTGCTAATCTTCCAATATATTTTTCATCATACTTATCTAAGACCAGAGGATGACCTATTATAGGCTCTGGAGTATTTTTTTCAACTCTATTTATTACTCTGGATACTGTTGCTTGTGAAACTTTAACAATTTCATCTATTTTTCTTGAAGATTTTCCATTTAAAGCAAGTTCGTTAATTCTTGTTTCAATTTTCTTNATTTCATCTATTTTTCTTGAAGATTTTCCATTTAAAGCAAGTTCGTTAATTCTTGTTTCAATTTTCTTCAATGTTCTTCTCGTCATACCAAATGTGCCTTAATACCTTCTGCTAAGGATTTGAAATAAAAATGAACAATTTTGCGGTATTTTAGAATGTTCTAGAATGAAAAATTCGACAAAACACTGAATCATCTACTTTCAACTTTGAGTAATCATAACTCTATCAATATTTAAAAGATATCTATAATATTTGGATATATTATAGAAAAAGACTGTATCTATCTACCATATGAGTATTGGGTTTCTTGAACTCTTACTCATTCATGAATTACCATTAAGTTCGAATTTCCTAAACACTGAATCACTTTTGACGGGCAGTGTATATNTCTTACTCATTCATGAATTACCATTAAGTTCGAATTTCCTAAACACTGAATCACTTTTGACGGGCAGTGTATATTAAGATGAATATAGTCTGATTTATAAAGAAGTTGCTTCAAATTTTTATAACTATTGAATATGGTACTTTATTTTCGTTCAGAGTAGTCCATTTATTAAATAATTGGTTGAACAACAATCATTAAAAATTTGGTTGAGTTAAGCAAAGAATCAAAAAGGGAATAAAGTGCCATACCGCAGTAACTACCTCTTCAGTGCATCAGAGAAATCGATTTTTTTCATCTTCACAAGAGTAACGCTCAAATTGAATATACGAAAAGTGTTATCAGGATTATTATTGTAAACAATATTCAGCTTCACACCACTATTTATCAGATGACTGACTCCTTAATTAACCCTGATAGCCAGCAGTTACAAACTTCATACCACTTATAATGCTTATATGAGTGCCTTTTACTCTTGAAATAAACACCTCTTTTTACTCATCTTACCGTATTACCTAAATTTATTCAACCAAAAATCGATTTTCTCCAAATTAATGAGTCTAATAATATCAAAATCTTGAATTTGTTCAATATTACTCTTGCTCGTCTTTAAAGAAGATGCTTTTAATCCTTTCTACTTTTTGAAGAGCTGGAAAATATTCACAAACCCACGATAAAGATGCCGTAAAATGGATATATTCTAATCCATTTATTTTATCCAATGGATCTATTTCATTACAATCAGTGTATGATATAGTAGCTTCTTTGAATTTTATGTTAAACATATTATACCTGATATCAAAGATTTCTTGGGTATAAAAGCCTTGAACTGTACTATTTCTATTTCTTTCACAAAAACCTAAAGCCTCTGAGGACTCAAAATAATATCTTTCCCTGATATTTTCGCCAGAATCTTCGGAATTACTTGAATAAGAGAAAACAAGATCATATTCAGTCGGTTTTATTAACTCTATATTCTTGTAAAATTTAAATCAGGGCTAGGGAAAAATTAATTGGACTTAATTGAAAATTATTTTCAACCAAAAAATATATGATATTCTTACCCCTGTACAAATAACAAAAATTTATATTATTTTTTATAAAAAAATTTCTCAATGAATCGAAAGAAAATAGCATCCTAATATTTTTCTGAATATGAGATAGATGGTATCATTCAAGAAAATAAGTGGAAGTACAAATGTGGAAAAGTATTTCTCAAAATAGTAAATCTGGATATACAAATTTGATGAATCATATAAATAAAGAGCACCCAGAGAGTGAAAATGAATCAAATAATGAGAATAGACAACCTACCTTAGTCTTTTATAGTAAAGAAGAAACCAAGATATTTGGGTAGATGAATTTCATCGTAGAAGAGAACTTGGCATTTTCTGTTGTAGAGAAAAAATCTTATAGAAAATATTCTAATTTGGAAGATGTATCAATTGAGAAGATCAAAAAATACTTTAAATTGGTTTATGAAAAAGTGAAAAAGATAGTCAAATCAAAACTTCCATCTAATTTTGGGCTGATATTTGATAGGTGGAAAGAAGATTTATATTGCTGTTTTTGCTGTCTATGAAGAAAATGGTAAATCAGTATATCCACTTTTTGGTTTTAGATCGATTCCATATGGGACAAAAATTTTGAAGCCTCGGTTATAATTATAGAATATTAGTGATCATAGTGAAAATAGGATGAGGAAGCAACTAAAATGGCAAGAATTATAGCTAAGAGTTATTTTATGGATAGTAAATTTATTTGCTATTTTATAATTCAAGAAACTAAAATTCCTCGACTAATTAGAATAGAATTCTGTTTCAAAAATTTTGTCCCAGATGATGAAACTAAAAATAATTATTCTTTATCTACAGAATCACATAAAGAACTATTCAAGATTATATTAGAGATTTATGACAAGTTGTGTAATATTTTATTTTTCGTCGGCGATAAGTGTAGTGCGAATAAACTTTTGGCATCTCTGTGTCAAGTTCTTTTCATAGGATGTCACTCGCATAGATTTAATTTGGAGGTAAAAAATTTATAGTAGATCAAGAGTGTGAAGTTTTACTTGAAAATATCAACTCTATAATGAAAGTATTAAAAGGTACCAAAAGAGCAGCAAAATTAGCCAGAAGCACCATTATTGCCAAGAAAAAAAGGTGACCCGGTGGTCATCTTCCTTCGTGATGCTTAAAAGATTTATGGATATAAAAGAGCACTTGGACCCAACAGACTACGAAGTTACATTGCTTCTCCCTAATCCCGAAAAGGAGCTTAGATTTAAAAATTTACTTTTAGATTTAATTGGACTTGAAAGTGTCACAAAAGAGCTCCAATCAGAAGCAACTGATTTATTAATCGGAAGAGATCTTTTTGAAGGTGTAATGAAAAAAGATCCTTCAGCCACTAAATATCTATCTTCGAGTGAAATTATTATTTCACCAAAATGTGATGATGCAGTTTATAAATAGTTAAAAGGAGAAGCTCTTGGACAGGAAGAAAAGGCTGCACTCTTATCTTATAAATTAGATACTGTGGTTGAAAGTCCAAGTGCCTCAAAATCATCAACCAATTTTGCAAAGTCAGTATTATTAAGCAAGAAACCTCGTGTATCAAATGAATACCGTGTTTCTCATATTAAAAGCACTACCCTAAATAGAAGCCCTAGCTTTTAATATGAGAAACACGGTATAATCTTGGTTATATTCATGCAACATTTGATGCAGAGAGATTTTTTAGCTCTGCTAAATTAGTCATTACAGATTCGAGGAAGTCGATGGATAATGAACAGGCCTCATTAAATAAAGGTAATGAACAATCATTGATTTCATCCAAGTACGACATGCCATGCAGCATAGAAACATCAAGAGCAATTGATGACCTTCTCGAGAGAGTCTGAAATGGTTTGAAGACCAAAACACATACAACACGAATATAATTTGAAGCAATCACTTTCTTATAAAAACCGAGCTGAACAATTCGAGATCCCAGATGAAATAAACCAAAAAACAGAGAGAATCTTATTCTTGATTTCAACAATATATTCTTCACGAGGGATGAGATCAGTAGTGTCGTTTTCCGGTTCAATCTCAATGCTCTAGCCATAGTAATATTATCTGGATGAAACAACAATCTACCGATAAATGGACTTTTTAATAATAAAACCCAAAATGGTGCCAGAACTTTGGAAATGACTTTCTATACGGTTGACTGAAAAAGACTTCCTTTAATGAACACTGCTTATACTCTCTCCATTTAACAGGATGTTGTTGTTGAGAATAGTGATCTGTTCGAGTTAGTGGTTGCCTTTCTCTTGCTGCCTACTTTCTCCTCTCGACCAAAAAATATAACAGAATCGACATACACATGAAGTTACTTCTCCATTTTCTGCATCACGGGCTGTTATTTGCAGGCCATATATCATTGCATGCTGTTGCTGGAACTTCAGCGTCTTCTTTGGGGCATACCGAACTTGAATACTGGAGCACAGAAATGCGAAACTTTTAATTTTGGAGGTGAGGACTAATTTTTAACAGGGGGTAAAAATTGGTCCTTTTAACCTTAATTTTTTCACTTATTGAATGTCCAATAAATTGTGGGACTGGTCAAAATTAATGTAATAAAATGATGAATTATGCGCATATATTTAAAATTTTAGCATTTTTAATTAACTTTAAATCAGACAATTTTGTTTTTATAATTTCAAACTGTTAGCATGGATAAATCTGTCACAACAAGCATTCCAAAAAAACATTTTGGCAATCTGATAATTGATAAGTACAAAAATCAATTTAATGAAGATTCTAATTTGACCTGGCAATTTTTTAAACAACTAAATATTCCAAAGTCTACGTTTACAGATACATAAAAAAGTATGGAAATTCTAATGAAATTATCTTTAATAAGCCAAATGGACGTCCTGTTAAAATAGCTACTCCAAAAGTCATTAATAAAATTAAAAATATTTTTGACAAAAAGCCTGACACAACAATAGCCGCGGTGAGTAAGAAACTAAAATTTAAAAATCTTATCTGCACCATTTAAAGTTAACAAATTAGGTTATAAAGTACGCACAAAGAAAAAAGTCCCTGCACATACAGAAGTTCAAAAAAATAGATGCAATGATAGGCTTCCAGGTTTATATATAAAAATTTTGCGAAAATTGTGATTATGGAAACATTTCCGAGCCATATGTTAAGGCACTATGAATTCTCAGGCGTACTTAAAAGAATGTATTAAAAAGCGTTTGATTCCTTTAATTCAAAAGCATCATAAAATGTCTCAAGTAATTTTTTGGCCTGACTTGGCGACTATACATTACGCAAAAAATATTGAATTTTTAGAACAAAATATTTCATTTGTAAGAAAAAATGAAAATACTCCTAAAGTTCCACATTTAAGACCAATAGAAAGATTTTGGGCCTTATGTAAACAAAAATATTCTAAACTAAATGGTTGCTATGATACTCCTCGAAAAATCGCTTTTCAGTGGCAGAAAATAGGCTTTGAAGTTGAAAAATTTTCTGGAAAACAAATTATGAAAAAGCTTAAAAAAGGTTTTTTACGAAGTTGAAAATGGTAGAAAGTCAAACTTCATATAAAATTATAAGTATAACTATTAGTAAAAGTTATAAATAAATTAAAAATTAAAAATTATTTTTTATGATTATTTTGAGCTTTTAATTTCCAGTCCCACGATTTATTAGATATTCATATTTAAGGGAAATATGGTGCACCTTATTTAGGGGAAATAGGGGATTTTCTCATCAAATCCCTTATTTAAGGAGGTCTGATAATGAATAATTAGAACTTTTAATGTTTTTGAAGACTAATTCTACCTATTGGGACATCAATACTATTTTTGAATCTATTCAAAAAAATAAACCTATTCTTATTATTGTATTACGCCGTTTCACGCAAAGAGGTAAAAGAAAGAATTTATTATGAGATATAAAAAGATGAAACTTTGTAGTTTATAAATGTGAACCTTCTACTTTTATTACATCGCTCCATCTTTCAGCTAGATGCTGGATACCATTCATATGACCCTTTATATTAAGTTCCTGGATAATACTCTCTAGTTGTAATTCTAACTCTTCCCAATTTTCATAATCATTTTCTCTTAACTTCCTCTTTAATTTACCAAAACAATTAAAATCAGATGTACTTATATCTGGAGGATGATACCAAGTGCGGATTTTGTTATCATCAAAAAAATCCATTACAAGCTTTGATTTATGAGGTCTTGCATTATCCTGTAAAACCATAGGATACTTTAATTTCTTATCAGGTAGTCATATTAGTAAAACTTCATTAATAAAGTCTATATAGACTTCTGAAGTTACCGTCTCTTTAGGTGCACAAAGCTTCCAATATGTAACACCATTATAATTCATTGCTACTATAAGCATTCTTTTTTCTAATAGTTTGATTGTGCTACAATTTGTGGTGGGCTTTCGTCTTTAGTTCTCCAAAATCGAGACTGGTCACGATGAGGTTGCATATATAAAGCAAGCCAAGTTTCATCTATAGCCAATGTTCTGTTTATTAGGGTTTTTTGTTTTGATAACTGCTCCAAATTATATCTACATGCTAATCCTCTATGTTCTCTTTGTTCCTGTGTGAGAAAATGAGGAACCCATTTGCTCAATAATTTCTTCAATTGTAGATCTTCTGTTAAATACCGATAAACAGTAGCTTTACTACAATTTACAAACATGGAAAGTTCGAGGTACGACCAGGCTCTACTTTGAGCAAGATATTCTTTAAGTTTCTCAATTGTATTTTATTTGTATCGCCTTCTCTAGTGTCTTCAACGCAATTTTGGCCCTTATTAAACTTAGAAACCATATTTTTCACTGTATTATATTTATAGACCTTATCTCCTATCGTTTTAACCAATTCTTTGTGTACTATTCCCGAACTGTGGCCTAGAATTACTCCAAATTTGATAAATACAAGTTATTCTTTATTTTAATTTTTGTAAGTTATCCATTATAGTAATTTAAACAAATATGCTTTGAAAATAAAGCTTAATTTATAGAAAATATTATATATAAATCTTGGCACTAGATCTTAATTTGCATATTTATTATTAATTAAAATTCGCTTACAATTTTGCGTAAAACGGCGTAAAATTTTTAAATCAAAACTTTTTAGGCATGAATTTATTTTAATTTGTAAAGTATTGCACTTATAATTATTCAAAAAATTATAATTGCAATTATAATTTTTTGAAACATCAATTAACAATTCTATTTTACCTAGCCCTGATTTAAATAGCATGCATAGATTTTTCACTTTAGTTACTTTAACATGCCATATTTCTTTAAAATTATAGTAGGAATTTCTTGTTTAGAAATAACTATCCATAAATGAGGAGTTGAGAGCTCGTATATGTATTTTTAAGTTTGTTTAATTCTTTAATGTATGTTAGTTGTCTAACCACTTGTAAAAAAATGTCAGCTAAACTTTTAAATCAATCTATTTCAAGAAATTTCTTGATTTTATGAGAATAAAACCAAACTCCTCCTGTTCATTAGTTTAAAGATGATATAGAATTTATTCATAAATAATATATGTTATTTTATACTTAAAATATAAATATATCGATCAACATACTCAAGGTTTAGTTTCAAAAAGTTGACCTTAAAAGTTTTTTGCGAATTTAAAACAAGCATATCAATTTAAATTCGATTTTATATGATCAAATAGAGATATTAAAACATATTTTATTAGTTCAACTCAGGTGGATAATAAAAACCAAGCTTTACTTTCTTGTCCACAATAACAGCACCATGATTAGAGATTTTAATTCTATTATGAAGCTTACCAAACCCTTTATCTTTATCATTTAAAAGCTGATCATAAACACCATTCGGATCTTTAGGGACCCAAACTACCTTTTGAGTCTCATTGTACAAGAAATTCGAAAAATACAAATCAAGATGTTCTGGTCCATCAACATTGATGACTAAAGACGAATCCATAAAAATGTCATTCTCCTCTTCATTTTGATGCAAAGTTTTCATCCCATCTTTAAGCGGCAAAAACGACATTGTACCCAACAATCTATTCAGATAAATCTGAGCAATAGCTGTACAAACAAGTAGAGTTGAGAACACATAAGCCATGATGAATCGTTGATAAGTCAACATGATTCCAATATAAGTGATTTCAAACATATAAAGTGAATAATAAACCTTAGCTATTGCACTGACGAAAAAATCGCCATCAGCAGAAAAGCGATTCGTATCATAAACATAAACCAATAAGTAATGAAACACATAATAGGCCATAAAGAAATACAAACATACGAAGGCTAATATGAAGGGAGCTATAACACTGTAGATCATTCCGATCGTCAAGATGATCAAACTGTTGATCCAATATTTGCCCCATTGGATCTTGAATAATTCCAAAACTGATAATTGCGTCCTGGGTGTAAACGTGAAAACAAGCACCAACAATTTCTTGAGAAAGAAGTTAGCGACTTGCAGCAATTCCACACAAAGTGATACTATGGCGAAAATAATGTAACTTATAAACAGAGAACTTACATCAGGTAAGTGCGTACCAAAGATAGTGAAGATGGTTGAAGTTCGATAAGGGATGTTTTTGATGGAATTATAAGTTGTGCTAAGGTTCTTAGTGAACACAGAAGCCAACAACAAGTTAACAACTAAGAACCAAAAATACTTATTCATAACCGAAAGCTGAATCCTGGACTTGGATAAATAACCCTGATAAATACAGATGAAATGGAATATAAACGGTGCAGCAACCATACTCAAACTAATGCACGTCACTGGGATGTATTGCTTGATCAATGCTTTGATATTCGGTGGTACTGAGTCTATAAAAGTAAAAGTAGGAAAGAATTTCCTTACCTCATCCAAATCACCAAGAAAGACAAATGAGGAGACGGGCAGAGCCCAAAACATAGTGATAGCAATGCTGATTAAGATGCCTATCAAATGTCGGAACTGCAAATTCCTCTTGTCAATATTGATGTTAGTCCATTCCGTATTTTGTGGATTATGCAAAATCAGATTAGTATCGAAATCCCTACCAAATTTAGTCATTGTGACTTGGGCTGCTATATGGGCACCGATTTGATGCTTGAATACGATAAAGGCAGAAGATTTCTCTTTATCATTATAAGGGCGACTTTTAGCTATATCAATTTGATTACCTAATTGCAGTAATCTATCCAGACAATAATTAATAGTATCTTTCGACTTACCATATAAACCTAGAAACCCCAATTTCATCATAGGTCTTTTAGGTTCTTTGTTCGGCTTGGTTGAGGCTAAATATTGTGTTAAAGTAGTTTCTAATTTGCGATGCCAATAATCTCGTTTTAAGATCAGATCCTTAACCTTCTGCGAAGATTTCAAAGAACTTATATGATGAATGCCACCGGGTAATCCACCGTACATCTCGGTCAAATACTCCTTGGTGTTCTTGTGATTTGGTATCGATGTAACTAGCACTGTTCTTGCATTAATAGATTGATTGTGATGGATGAGGTAATATTGTTTATGTATCTTGTATTGCACCATAAAGCGATATAAACAAAATATAACGCTCACAACTAAGAGTACCGAAAAGACTGTATGAAACCACAATCTATTTTTATCTCTCACACTACCGATAGTGATAACACTAAAATCTACTTTTTCATATTCATCACTGAGATTAACGGGTATTAGTATCGTATAAGTTAATAAGGTTATAATTCCAAATGATAGAGAGGCATATTTTAGGAATTTCAAAAACATAAAAGCTTCTAATCCCACTGTGTCGATTAAAACTTCATCCGGAGAAATACGAACATATTCAATCCATTGGTGTATTCGTTCATAATATTGGACTTTCGGCCCTGTCTTTTCTTGTTCTAATTTTGGTGCAAATACGCTATTATTCTTATCCCTGATGTATACAAAAAATACCAGGAGGAGACAAATGAGGATAAAGATGGGTAAGAATAATTCGTAGAAATCTTCAATAGAATCTTTAGGTTTGAATCTATCTAATTTTAATTCTTCCCTGTCCATTTATTTGTAGCATTTCGGTGTGTTTCTTTTTATTCGGTTCCGTTGTAAAATTAATTCTGCATATGGCACTTTATTTTCGTTCAGAGTAGTCCCCATTTTACTTATTAAATAATTGGTTGAACAAGAGTGAGAATCATCTAGATTCATTAAAAATTTGGTTGAGTTAAGAGAATCAAAAGGGACTACTTTGAACGAAAATAAACTGCCATATTGCATAAACTCATTTGGAGAATTTTCATTTATGGTTTACTCTTTGTATACAAATCCCAAAAATACCTCGATTCTATTATGCCGTTTCGCGCAAAGAAGTAAAGGAAAAAATTTATTATGAGATATAAAAAGATGAAACTTTATAGTTTATATATATGAACCTTCTACTTTTATCACATCGCTCCGTCTTTCAGCTAGCTGCTGAATACCATTCATATGACCCTTTATATTAAGTTCCTGGATAATACTCTCTAGTTGTAATTCCAACTCTTCCCAATTGTCATAATCATTTTCTCTTAACTTCCTCTTTAATTTACCAAAACAATTAAAATCAGGTAGACTTATATCTGGACTATATGGAGGATGATACCAATTGCGAATTTTGTTATCATCAAAAAAATCCATTACAAGCTTTGATTTATGAGGTCTTGCATTATCCTGTAAAACCATAGGATACTTGAATTTCTTATCAGGTAGCCATTTTAGTAAAACTTCATTAAGAAAGCCTACATAGACTTTTGAAGTTACCGTCTCTTTAGGTGCACAAAGCTTCCAATATGTAACACCATTATAATCCATTGCTACTATAAGCATTCATTCTCTCTGATAGTTTGATTGTGCTACAATTTGTGGTAGGCTTTCGTCCTTAGTGCTCCAAAATCGAGACTGGTCACGCTGAGGTTACATATATAAAGTAAGTCAAGTTTCATCTATTGCTAATATTCTGTTTATTAGGGTTTTTTGTTTTGATAACTGCTCCAAATTATATCTACATGCTAATACTCTATGTTCTCTTTGTTCCTGTGTGAGAAAATGAGGAACCCATTTGCTCAATAATTTCTTCAATTGTAAATCTTCTGTTAAATACCGATAAACAGTAGCTTTGCTACAATTTACAAACATGGAAAGTTCGAGGCACGACCAGGTTCTACTTTGAGCAAGATATTCTTTAAGTTTCTCGATTATATTTTTTATTATTAAATGATTACTTGTACCACCTTCTCTAGTGTCTTCAACGCAATTTTGGTCCTTTTAAAACTTAGAACCATATTTTTCACTGTATTATATTTATAGACCTTATCTCCTATCGTTTTAACCAATTCTTTGTGTACTATTCCCGAACTGTGGCCTAGAATTACTCCAAATTTGATAAATACAAGTTCTTTATTTTAATTTTTGTAAGTTATCCATTATAGTAATTTAAACAAATATGCTTTAAAAATAAATCTTAATTTATAAAAAATATTATATATAAAACTTGGCACTAGATATTAATTTGCATGTGTATTATTAATTAAAATTCGCTTACAATTTTGCGTAAAACGGCGTAATACTAAAAATGCATTCTTGTATGCTGAATCACGTAGCGATCATGAACTTATTCCACCAATATTCTACTTCAATTTTTGATTATTTGGTTTCTTTTATTAAATCAAACTATATCTCTGAATAATTGTAATAATATTTCTATTATTACCAGTACTCATGATTACATTGCGGATATATTAAAACCAGATCAATATATACGCAGATTACAATATATTAATGATGCATAATATATGGCTCGATTTAGCAGCTATATAAACTGCGCTTTCTTTACTATTAAAGACACCTTTTTACTACAACAACCTTCCCCTCTTATTACTTCTTACAACTTGGTAGCAGCTCAAACGATCCTATAAACAAAAACAATCAAAAATAGAAAACATAAAAACAGCAAATATGAACTTCTTAAACAACTTACGCTGAGATGACCAATCTCAAAAATTACATTATATTCAGTCTAGAAAAATCTATGAAAGTATGCATTCCGAATCGCAATACATCATGCATGAACAAAATGCAGACTTTATAAGTCAATAAAAAACACCAATCACCTCGAAAAAACAAGGAACCTCAAAAAACGAAACAATAACTAACCAAACCAACACGAAATCAAACGACCAACTTATGCACAATCTTGTTTCAGGATTTATGTACAATAAAATCAACAAATGAAACTCTTTCAAGACACTATTGCAAAACAATCCGAATACATCGAAATTATTAACAAATTAGCTATGGCGAAAATATAATAGCCCCTTGCCAGTACAATTCAACCAAACCAAACAACCCAGCAGTTTTTGGTAAAAGATCACAAGATTGACATAAAATTAACAAAGTACAAGGGAGAGAGCAACTCCAGGCATATTGACATGTGGTTTTATAATCTTGAAAATTATTTTACTTTAAACAAACTCGAAGATGATGCTTTAAAAGTGCAACTAGCCAGTTCCTTGCTAGAAGACGGTGCATTTAGCTGGTGGAAATACAAGGAGGACAAAAAGATACACTATCTCGAATTCCAAGACCAGTTAATTGGCCAGTTTAAACCGTTTAATACGAATCTTCTGGTCAGAGATAGGTTACACAATTGTAAACAAAGAACCAGCGTCTTTGGTTATAATCGCGAATTCTTGGACCTAGTCCTAGAACTTGAAGATATTTCAAAGGCAGAAGGCCTTGACAGGTATTTCGCGGTCTAAGCGATGAAATCAAGTATGAAGTGGTTCTTAAAGATCCAAAAATATTGGAGGAAGCTATGTCCTTGTCTGAAAAATTTTATTCTTTAAAGTCTCAAATTTGCAAGTTTGCCAGAAACCAGTCACGGAATTATCAACAAAATGTCAACCAATTTAATAACAAAGCTAGAAATTAGAAAAATAGCACAAAAAATTATGGGTTTAAAAATCAAAATTTCAACAAAAATAATGTGTACAAATCTGGTAACGAATACCTTCAAAAACAATCGCAACCTAATCCAAACATTGGATTTACTAATAATTATCATAATTATAACAATAAATCAAGGTATCAAAAAAATGAGAATACAAATGGACCAACTTTTATGGATTTGTCTACGATGGAGGTGGATTTGTCCCCGAATATGCTTTCCTTCTATGGCAGGGTTAATAACTAACAAATAGAAATTCTTGTTGACTCTAGTGCTTCACTAAATTCCATAAAAAATGAAATAGTTGATTCAAGTAACTTGCAAGCAATATCTCCTTTTCCCGTTAAACTTGCAAATGGGATTGATGTTATGATCCAACACAAAATAAAATTACCGATGCAAATTGATAATTATTTTGATACAATCGACTTCTTTATTGCACCAATCAATACTTATAAGTGCATTTTAGGAAAAACTTGACTGGCGAGAGTAAATCCAAATATTAATTGGATATCAAGCGAAATTGACTTTCAAAATCAAAATGGCGAATTCGTAAACTTAAAATCTTGTTCGCACAACAATAAACAACTCAGCAATATTGTGATAGAGAAAAATGAATTTAAGAAACTTGCAAGTAACAAAGAAAATATTATTGGAACAATAACTATGAATGAAAAACACACAGATCTAATACCCGAAAATTATTTTGAGATGGACAAAAACTTAAAAAATGAAATTATGCTTAAACATGCAGATGTGTTTAAACCTAGCCAGGATATGAAATTAACTCCTTTCAGAGACATAAATATGGAAATTAACCTACACAATACTGACACTATCCCATATATAAAACCATATAGAATGAATCAAATGGAATACCACGAACTTAAAAAACAAATAAATGAACTCTTGCAAGCTGGTTATATAAAGGAAAGTGTATCACCCTTTGGGGTACCTGTACTTTTTTCTAAGAAACCTGATGGTAGTCTAAGGCTATGTATGTACTATAGAGCTCTCAATGCCATTACGGTTAAAAACAAGTATCCCTTGCCACGAATTGAAGAACTTGTTGACCAGGTCGACCAAGCAAAGATGTTTTCAAAAATAGATCTCAAAAGTGGTTACTGGCAAGTTAGAATAAGGCCAGGAGACACGCAAAAAACTGGATTTACAACCCCATATGGGCACTATGAGTGGAAGGTCATGCCTTTCGGCTTAGACAAAGCGCCATCCACATTCAAAAAGCTTCTAAACACTATTATGAAATCGTTTTTGAACCGGTTTGTCGTGATATATCTTGATGACCTTCTGGTGTACTCCGACAATTCCGAAGATTATGAAAAACACGTGGACTTGGTACTAAAAAAATTAAGGGACACAGATCTTCGCGCCAACGCCAAGAAATGCGAACTTTTCAAAAATGAAATACCTTCCTGGGCTTCGTCTTGCACTCTAGAATGATCAAACCCGATCCCCAAAAAATCTTGGCATTAAAGAAATTGGGGGAACCACGAACCCTTAAAGAATTACAATCTTTCCTAGGGTCTATAAATTACATCCGGCGTCATTTGCCAAGCATTACCAAGTCTTTATCCCCCCCCCTTTATAAAAAACTAGCTAGTTCACGCTTAAATAAGACTTTGTAATGGTCAGTTTCAGATTCTGAGACATTTGCCAAGATTAAGGAGAAAGTGGCAAGTTCAGTTGATCTTAAGATTCCAGACCTCAATGAAGCATTTAAAGTTGTCACAGATGCGAGTCAAGAAGCGACCGGAGGGATCGTCTACCAACACGGTCAACCGGTCGCATTCAATTCAAGAAAATTGACGCCACCCGAAAAAAAGTATCCACTTGATGACCAAGAACTCTTGGCGGTGATCCATATGTTGCGGGTGTGGCGCCACTATTTACTTGACTCAAGATTTACTGTAAAAACTGATCACCAGAACCTCCTTTATCTCAAAAAACTAGACAAGCTAAATCGGCGTCAAATTCGTTGGTTAGACCTACTCTCAGAATACGATTTGGATTATGAATATGTCAAAGTGGAAGATAAAAAGCTCGCCGATATGCTCTCTGGAACATGTACTAGTCTCTTAGCACATCCCCTTAACTCGAAGTTTAAAAGTAGCCAGTATTACAAAAGGTTGCTCTCTCAGCAAGCATTACACCCGGCATTCAGTATATCTGATGGTATATTATTTAATGATACAAGAAAATGTATAGTCGAAAATAAAGTCTCGAACATTATAAAAAGTCACCATGATACTCCCTTAGCAGGACACAAAGGTGTTTACAACACTTTTGAACTTATATCTAGAAATTCGTATTGGCCTTCTATGTATAAAGATGTAAAAAAATATTTAGATAAATGTTTACTATGTCAAAGAAATAAAAATTCAAACCAGAAGCAATCAGGCTTAATGCAACCTTTATCTATACCAGATGCCAGATGGAGAGATATCTCAATTGATTTTATAACAAACTTGCCAGAAATTAGTAAGAAAAATACATCAATAATGGTGGTTGTCGATAGACTGTCAAAAATGACACATCTAATAGCCCATAGTATCACAGACGCAGCTGAAACCATAGCCAGTTTGTTCGTAAATAACATCGTAAAATACCACGGTCTTCCAAACTCTATAGTATCAGAAAGAGACACTAGATTCACATCTAGGTTCTGCGATAATTATTAAGATGTCTAGATATTGAGTCTAAAATGACAACAGCCTTTAGGCCGCAGTCCAATGGCCAGACAGAGAATTAATCGAAATGTGAATGATTACATTCGACTATTTACGGATAATAATCAAAATCCAGAATGGGACTCCAATTTACCAGTATGTGAATTTTCCTTAAACAATTCTGTGTCAGCCAGTACAGGGTATTCACCATTCTACTTAAATTATGGATTTAATCCTAAATTGAACGAAGTTGCCACTGAATCAAATAACGAGAAAGTAGAAGAATTTATTGAAAGAATGAACCTCAACTTACAAGTGTGTAAAAATAATATTTTGCAGTCATATTATTATAATAAGGACAAGAAATTCTAAGAATTTAAAGTAGGTGAATTAGTCTTATTTAATTCAAAAAACATCAAGCCAGCACAGTTTCCCAAGAAATTATCTCCAAAGTTCCTAGGTCCTTATAAAATAACAGAAAAAGTGTCAAAATTATCCTACAAACTCCACTTGCCAGAAAAAATGGAAATTCATGATACATTTGATGTGTCTTTACTTAAAAAATATAGAGGTCGAGAAATTGTAGATGACAATCCAGATATAATGGAAGAACTTAGCGAATAAATTAATGAATTAATTGGAAAAAATATCAAAAACAACCAAATTTATTATTTGGTAAAATCTAAAAACAAACCAAACCATGAAAATACATGGATCCTAGAAACTGAAGTTCCTTCCAACTTGATTGATTTATACTCACGAACTACAATTCCTATCTCCATTCCTTTTGGTGGGGGAGAATGTAATAACATTTCTAATATTACCAGTACCCATGATTACATTGCGGATATATTAAAACCAGATCAATATGGGACAAAATTTTTGAAGCCTCGTTTATAGTTCTAGAATATTAGTGATCATAGTGAAAATAGGGTGAGGAAGCAACTAAAATGGAAAGAAACATAGCCAAGAGTTATTTTATGGATATTAAAGTTGATAAATACATAAATATATTTTCATTCTTCCCATTTTATGCATTCAAGAAACTAAAATTCCTCGACCAATTAGAATATAATTATGTAAGAAAATTTTGTGCTATTTTAAAGATTTTATGTATAAATGAAAACAGGTTTAAAAACAGATAAGGAGTAAGATTAAATAGGTAGTCCTAAGCCATATATAAGTACTCCTAAATAATCCACATTCTAACAACTATCCGACTCTAGCTTTCAATATTTTATGTATATTTTGATTAATAAAACATGATTTATGATTTTATTGCTTTCAATTCCTTATAGACTTCACTCACCTTTATCGAATAAGAACAATAGCAAGCCCTTTTATAAATAAAAAAGACATAACCTTTTTATAAGACCATTATTTTTTTGATAAATTTTAGCCTAGATTCTCTTTCATTTTTTCACATCAATTTAATTCAATCCTATTTATAAGACTGAGAATTAACTGGAGAAATATCAAAACAAATCCAATAAATTTTATGAAAAATTGTTTTAAATTATAAATATTTTCTTGTATAAAATTGTATTTTTCTTTATATGGGACAAAATTTTTGAAACATAATTATATTCTAATTGGTCGAGGAACTTTAGTTTCTTGAATGCATAAAATAGTAAGAATGAAAATAAATTCAAGTATTTATCAAATTTACTATCCATAAAATATCTCTTAGCTATATTTCTTGCTATTTTAGTTGCTTCCTCAACGTATTTTCACTATGATNAACTTTTTCAAAAAATGAATTGGATTATAAACATAAAGAAAAATACAATTTTATACAAGAAAATATTTAAAACTGTTTTTCTTAAAATTTATTGGATTTGTTTTGATATTTCTCCAGTTAATTAATTAGACGGTTCTGTCTTATAGGATTGAATTAAATTGATGTGAAAAAATGAAAGAGAATCTAAGTAAAAATTTATCAAAAAAATAATGGTCTTATGGCTTGCTATTGTTCTTATTCGATAAAGGTGAGTGAAGTCTATAAGGAATTGAAAGCAAAAAAATCATAAATCATGTTTTATTAAGGATTTTAATCAAAATATACATAAAATATTGAAAGCTAGAGTCGGATAGTTAGAATGTGATTATTTAGGAGTACTTATATATGGCCGAGTACTACCTCCCTCTTGATATTTAATCTTACTCCTTATACTGTTTTTAAACCTATTTTCATTTAATCTATTTATACATAAAATCTTTAAAATAAAAATTATCTTCAAATTAATTTCTTTTTATTTTTCAAAAAGAATAGAAACATCTTTCGAAATTTTTCTGCCATATGGGACAAAATTTTTGAAGCCTCGGTTATAATTCTAGAATATTAGTGATCATAGTGAAAATAGGTTANCCATATGGGACAAAATTTTTGAAGCCTCGGTTATAATTCTAGAATATTAGTGATCATAGTGAAAATAGGTTAGGAAGCATCTAAAATGGCAAGAAATATAGCTAAGAGATATTTTATGGATAGTAAAGTTGATAAATACATAAA
>NIPM01000900.1:0-41461 GCA_002738285.1 Holacanthella duospinosa | reverse complement strand
ATGTTCATAGTGCCTGGATTCTGGTATTTTTCAAAATTTAATTTCCCAAAATTTGTAACCAAATTTACCATCCCATTCGAAATTTTTTTGATTCCAAAGTGGTAGTTTATTTTATAACCCGGAATTTTGATCATGGCAGAATTAAGGCATTTTCCAAATTGATAAATTTTTCAAAATTTTTGCCCAAATTTAACACACAATCCTATTTTCTTCTATCCGAAAAGATCAAAAATAAATTGTCTCATTTCACTGAAGGTCAAAACTATTTTTTTGAGCATCTTCAATATTTTTCTATTCACTTATTGGATTGTGTGTGATCACGACAAAGTACCTTTGAGGTAAACTGTAGGTTTTATAAAAATTTAAAAAAAATTTACACATGCCTATAATAAAAATACAGGGTGTTGTATACGTAAGTCTGGTTTTTAGGGCATAAGTGTGACATAGCATGGATTAGTGGTGCTGCCATCAAGCATATTACTTTAGAACTAAAATTTTCCCACACAATTTTCGCGGCTAACAAATCTAACGGTTATTGGTATTCTCATAATAAACACTTTAAACAAACATGAGTATATTCTGTCCCTGAGAACTGAAAGTTTCCTATAAAGTGTGGTTATCTACTATTCATGCTGTTCGAATGGGGTGATCATAGTGAGATCATGGAGTTTAGCCGGAGAAAGCCAACCGGTTGACCTAAAGTGAACTGTGACAATAAGGGGTAGTGACATTAAACAAAAAAACACTGTAATATAAAATTTAGTTTCCAATTGTTTTTGAAAGTACATTATGGAATATGTATGAGATTCTGCTGTTTATTAAATTTAAATAATGAGTTAGGTAAATTTTATTTTTCAAAATATGCATAGCTTAGGTTAAGAACAACCATAGTTAAAAGGTTTACTCTTGGTCAAAAATTTTTCTGAAGAATGGAGAATCTTCCACAAAATCCTACTGAGGCGGAGTAAGTCGAACCTCGTTGGTTNCAAAAATTTTTCTGAAGAATGGAGAATCTTCCACAAAATCCTACTGAGGCGGAGTAAGTCGAACCTCGTTGGTTTTGGCAATTTGGTAACTCCACACGTGAATTGGCACTGATTTAGTCACAGGAAATTTTGACAACTTGTCGATAATATGGAAACATTATTTGTCGCAATCGTATATCTCCTTTCAAAAGCAGTTTGGTGTTACCTTCGATAATTTGTGTTGAATATGTGTAGGTCATCTGCTGAGTATACTTTATCAAATCTAATAATAGCAACCTCAAGGACAAACTTCTAGTTATTTCGTTGCCCCAGGCACCATTTTCAAAAAAAAAGGTTTTTAATAGAATAGTGTAGGTTACTGTGTAGTGAAGCAAAATGTTCGGTTCGGTTTGGTCCGGTTTAGCGCAATCGAAACGAACCAAAAATGGTAAAATCGAAAAGGTAACTAACTACTCCTCTTTTATTTGAATACAAGCCGAACTGCATCAAAAGTGGAAGTAAAAAAATTTTTTTTTGTTATATCAGAGTTTAGCAAGTAGACAATGATCCTGATAATGAATTTGAATTTCATGTTCAAAAATCNTTTTTTTGTTATATCAGAGTTTAGCAAGTAGACAATGATCCTGATAATGAATTTGAATTTCATGTTCAAAAATCTTCTCCAACGCAGCTAAACAAATTTACACACTTCTTCTTGAAGATTAATTAGTTCAACCAAATTCATTTTTTCATATAAGGTTTTGACACACAAAGCTCTAAAAAACCTTCTGTTAACAACGGAAAGTGTCTCACTCCTTCTTATCGTAATGCCTACTTATGACTTTACGGTGATCCACAGGCTCTTAAGACCGCTAGAAGCTAATTTTGTCCAATATTCTTTGCTGGAGAAGGGAGTGGTCTTAAGAATTTGTGGAGTATATATTCTAAACAAATTTTTTCTGTACAAACTCTTAACAGTTTCAGAAATAATAATTCAAAAGTAGCGTTTGACGTCATAAATAAAATCACATCTCTAAGATCACTAATTATGACTTTTTTTTTTAATTTTGTGAGACGATGTACTAAGAGATCGGCGTTTCAAAAGAATATCCGAAAATTTCAATTTTGAAAACATCTTAACTTCTGAAACATAGATGGTAGCAGTTTGATTTTGTCAACTTCGTATCCTACTTTTAAATGGTCTTTCTAAAATTGAAAAGTATTTCTCCCAAAAAAATGCTAAGCAAAGCAAAATGGCAAAAATAGGTCTTCCTAAATATTATAATATAATTAATTATTTTATTCTATTAAAGATTTCCATAGATTTTAATAATCTGTGGACCACAATATTCCGTTGTTACTGCTTACATGTACACTGGCAATAAATAATCATTCTTATGGTATATGCCTGTGTCCTTATATTTCTGCAATCACTCCAGTCACTATAAAACCGGTTAGGCGCTATCACTTTGCTCGCTTTCTATCACTTAGCAAAAATGAGTAGGTTGGAATGATTTTGATGCCATGATTGAAACAAAATTAAACGATATAATTTCTTCAATTATATGAAACAAATTCTTTAAGATTGAATGAAATTTTTTTTTTGAGGTAAGTCTATGGAGAGTTTTTGATAAGTTTCATTTGCTCTTTCAGTTTTATTTGCTTAGCTATTTTCGAATTTGTTCGTACAGTTAATAAAGTTGGCACAGTATCATGCATAGGGTGATCAAATTAAAATCGGGTGCAAGTTGTTTAAATTCTTCAGAATTATAGCAGTTGAATAACATGTATATCCCTTCTATCCAAAATTTCAGTGTGATGTTTGATAAATTTTAATAAAACTTTGAATACGAAATAGAAAATAAGAATTAATAAATTAGTAGTTTAAGAAAACTAGAAACTTTAACTCGTCTCAGAAGTTTGTTCAGCATATACAAAAATCAAAAACGATTCCCATTTCGATTTAGGTCCTCATAAAATTCGAAACCATACGAAACCGAAAATTTCGGCTTGGTGCTCAAAAAATGGAAACAACCTAACAACCACTGTATAGGGTTATTTTGAACCCAACCGTTTGTTTTATTTATTTTCTGAAAGATTAAACATCCACTTCATTTTAAGCTCCTAAATTCGAGTTTTGAACACTCATAGTATTTGTAATTTGTTAAGTGGCACAAGTGCAAGAGTGATTGATTACATGGAACTGATTTTTCACTCCTGCTGGTTCGTTATTGACTTAACTCCATAATACACATTATCAATGGAAACTAAAATCAAAGTTGAAGCAGCCTTAACTGCAACATTTCCGCGCTATCCAGGGAATTATCAAAATGAACCAGTTGTGGAGTCTCAAATTTTAGAAAGGTTATTTTTATACACTGGAAATGCTAAATAAAATCTTTGCATAATTCCTAACTTGCTCATGAACACTTTTGCTACTTTTAAACCAAAACTTTATGTCCGTCTATCAACGTTTATTTATCTTTAGGACTCAGACAATTTGCACGGGCAAGGTTTTCAGAAATGTGATTTGTCATAATATTCGTAAAACCAAGTATACTAATTAATTTTAGCTGTTTCTTGAAATCCATTTTTGTATACATAATTTATAATATTAGTTATACGGAATAATTTTATAACGCTGTTTCAATACAGTCTGTTTCGGTAGCCTGTTTTGGGTTTACTGATACTCTTAAAAATATATCTAATTTGAGAGTTATTTGTTTACAGAATTGTTGATGGCTATCACAGAACCAAATGTTTCTCAAATGCGTGCAATGCCATCATGAGAATAAAAAAGGGACCGCGATTATCTGCTTATTGCTCTGAACAATGCTTTCAGCAGTAAGTAATATATTAAACACTCCTAAGTATTATGGTATTTTGGGATTCAAAAAAACAGAAGTACATTGATCTAAAATCTTTTGTAGGAATAATCCCGTCGCGGCAATTTTTGCCGAGAATGTTGTACTTCGTCAACAAATCAGACAGATTCAAGAAGCAACTCAACCAATCCGGGATCAAATTCAGCAAGTCCGGGATCAAATTCAGCAAATCAGGGATCAAAATCAAATTTTACTCGCCCGCCTCGGCCAACCAGTAGCGAAATATACACTAAAACTTAATGACGTATACATGACTAAAATACATTAGAAACACTTTTTTGTTTTTTTTTGCAGCTTTATGGGAACCGTTCTGGTATGCCCTCTACTCGACTTCCGGTTAGCTCTCGTCTTCCCCGTCCTATCGTAGGAAATGGAGTTGGTACAAATACGATGAGTCTAATTTTGCCGTCTGCTCAACAATTCCGCTACAACTTTTAGCCCTTGAAATTCGGTTCCAATGACATCGAGCTACAGTGCCTTTCAAAAATACGTTTGAGAAAATTTTTTTTTACCTAAGTTCACCAATATTTATGGTATTCCTAAATTGTTTTGAAATTATGCTTCAGTTCTAATTCTCGGAACATTCAATTTGTAAATTTGGATCATCAATAATCAATTTTTTTAGTTCAGTCTAATTTTATTCATCAGTTTAATAATTTTAATTTTTAACATAAGTTATTTTGAATTCTTAAAATTAATCTACGATTGTTATAGAATTTGTGAGGAATTTGTCACAAAAGAATCAGTAACACCATACTCTCGAACCAAATAGCGTTGAGCCCACGAAGTTCTCGCCGCGAGATTTTTATTTTTGATTTCGATATGTACGCGTCTTCTCATTTAAATTTTTGGCGGTGAAGTTAAAAAATTCAATATGCGATTCAGATAAGTCTTATTCTTTGAATTATTTTTAGCTTGCCACCAAAAATGAAAAAATAAAGATGAAACAGTTCCTAATTATGTTGAAGGAGAGTGTATAAGGAATTGGATGGGAGACACCTAAGAAATTNAACATAAGTTATTTTGAATTCTTAAAATTAATCTACGATTGTTATAGAATTTGTGAGGAATTTGTCACAAAAGAGTCAGTAACACCATACTCTCAAACCAAATAGCGTTGAGCCCACGAAGTTCTCGCCGCGAGATTTTTATTTTTGATTTCTATATGTACGCGTCTTCTCATTTAAATTTTTGGCGGTGAAGTTAAAAAATTCAATTTGCGATTCAGATAAGTCTTATTCTTTGATTTATTTTTAGCTTGCCACCAAAAATGAAAAAATAGTTTTAAAGATGAAACAGTTCCTAATTATGTTGAAGGAGAGTGTATAAGGAATTGGATGGGAGACACCTAAGAAATTNAACATAAGTTATTTTGAATTCTTAAAATTAATCTACGATTGTTATAGAATTTGTGAGGAATTTGTCACAAAAGAATCAGTAACACCATACTCTCGAACCAAATAGCGTTGAGCCCACGAAGTTCTCGCCGCGAGATTTTTATTTTTGATTTCGATATGTACGCGTCTTCTCATTTAAATTTTTGGCGGTGAAGTTAAAAAATTCAATATGCGATTCAGATAAGTCTTATTCTTTGAATTATTTTTAGCTTGCCACCAAAAATGAAAAAATAGTTTTAAAGATGAAACAGTTCCTAATTATGTTGAAGGAGAGTGTATAAGGAATTGGATGGGAGACACCTAAGAAATTTCTGCAAAAAAATGGAATTAGAATTGTGATTCAGGCACTGCTATAGCATGTGGTGCTAACGTATCAACGGTAAAAAGGTTACTCACAGTTCTACCACCGAAAACTGAAAACGATACCCTGATCGTCCCACAAAACAAATCGTTTACAATCTCTGTAATCAGACAAATCTGTCATCGCTTTAAAAAAAGTAATGCGTATTTTATAATCGAAAACATGCACCAAAAATGTTTGGAAGGTGACAACTTTCCAAGCGTTGTTAAAGAGACATTCAGCACTCAACTTGAGCTGCTATGTAATTGCATTCTAGGAATACAGGTTTACTAAATAATTTATAATATTTAAACTTGGATTTTTTAAGTAATCATTTTTTGAATTGATGCTTAATTAGAAGTAGGTGATGGTAAGATGTTTTGATGATAAACTTTTATAAGATATTTAGTTTTAAAGTTTTGGGGAATATGGGACAGAGTTTATTCNGAGATGTTTTGATGATAAACTTTTATAAGATATTTAGTTTTAAAGTTTTGGGGAATATGGGACAGAGTTTATTCTTTTAATTGTTGTTTTTTCGATCTCGAAGTGAGATCCTCTTTAGCTCTGAGGGAGTTTATTTATATTTCTAAACTTAACCAAAAGCGTGTGACGAGTAAATGGGATAAGGCCTTGGTCAAAAATACCAATACCGTACCTCATTGATTTCCTCAACGTTGCCTTTGATTTAGTCATAGTTATGTATNCTTGGTCAAAAATACCAATACCGTACCTCATTGATTTCCTCAACGTTGCCTTTGATTTAGTCATAGTTATGTATCATATAGTTGATTATCCTAATAACATGGATTTAATGAATCCGGTTTCTTGAATAATTCTGCCGGTCCCTACGGGTTCACTATAACCGGACTTCACTGTATTTTGTCTTTGAGCAAGTGATACTGCTCAGTAGTTTCTTATAAACGGAAACCAATTTTTNCTTGGTCAAAAATACCAATACCGTACCTCATTGATTTCCTCAACGTTGCCTTTGATTTAGTCATAGTTATGTATTATATAGTTGATTATCCTAATAACATGGATTTAATGAATCCGGTTTCTTGAATAATTCTGCCGGTCCCTACGCGTTCACTATAATCGGACTTCACTGTATTTTGTCTTTGAGCAAGTGATACTGCTCAGTAGTTTCTTATAAACGGAAACCAATTTTTGTTTCTATTTCCCCACATAAATGGTCAAGGAATTATCCTTCCATCCACCTTACCCCGGACGAAAATACGTCCACTACTTCACTGGAGAGCAGTCCAGCCCTTCGCTCCACTGAATATAAGAGCCCTCCACCTTTTGACTCCAAAATTGACCCCTTTCCTTCGCGGAGAGGGCCCATGTATGACTCACTTATGATTGTAACTCCCGAGCCATGTAATAAAAAATACGCCAAATTGTACGGGACAGCAATAAAAATTTTTTAGATGGTAGAATACGACTGAATTTACTTCTGGAGACGAAACAAAAGTAAAAGATGATATCTTATTTTTTTTTTGAATCTAAAGTAAGAAACTTTCGTCCAAATGTCTTCCAGAAGGTAACGTTCCTAGAATAGAAGCAGAATTTCCGCGTTGAATCGCTAGACTAATTTTTTGCAGTAAGAATGTCGTAGAACGGTTTTTCCCAGTGGCAATGTGTATGTAATTTTTTATTTTCTTCATCAATAGTTCTCCTTTTAGTCCCCATACTCCACTTGTTTCAATCGCAACGGGAATGAAGATGAGTTGGTTTTCCTTTAGGNGTTCTCCTTTTAGTCCCCATACTCCACTTGTTTCAATCGCAACGGGAATGAAGATGAGTTGGTTTTCCTTTAGGAAGCTATATTTCTTAAGTTTTCTATGTTCGGCAATTAATGCTGCAGATCCAAGTTCTCTTGATGTGGAAGAGAGGTAAGATTTTGTATAAGTGTCGACGCAAGTGAAGTCCCATACAAGTGATTTGCCTTTCCACCAAGGAGAAAGTTTCATTCCTTCAGGATTTTTGCCATCTGTTCTTGAAAGACCTGGAGGTTCTCTTATCGAAGCAAATCCTGCTGACATTAGAGATCTCAAAATTATATCGTTTATTCCGTCATGTCTAGAGATTCTTGCCAAATTAATTTTGCAAGATAGTCCATGACGTCTATATTTGTCAACTTCTGTACTACGTGAGCATCGATGAACAGCAAAGATGTTATAGCCCAAACGAAGACTGCATGCAATTCTGAACACTTTGTTGGAAAGTGAGGTTCCTAGTTGAGGTGATGGTAGTGCCTCTAGTCAAGCTACAGTTTCTTTTGAGGAGCATGCCAATAATCTTGCCTTGTCAACGTCAGAAGAATTTGTGGACAGGGTTTGAAGGAGGAGTTTTGTCTGCGGCTCTTCTCATGATTTTTGTAGTTTCCTTGTATCTTCTGCTGGTAAATGAGTTTGATNAGCAAATCCTGCTGACATTAGAGATCTCAAAATTATATCGTTTATTCCGTCATGTCTAGAGATTCTTGCCAAATTAATTTTGCAAGATAGTCCATGACGTCTATATTTGTCAACTTCTGTACTACGTGAGCATCGATGAACAGCAAAGATGTTATAGCCCAAACGAAGACTGCATGCAATTCTGAACACTTTGTTGGAAAGTGAGGTTCCTAGTTGAGGTGATGGTAGTGCCTCTAGTCAAGCTACAGTTTCTTTTGAGGAGCATGCCAATAATCTTGCCTTGTCAACGTCAGAAGAATTTGTGGACAGGGTTTGAAGGAGGAGTTTTGTCTGCGGCTCTTCTCATGATTTTTGTAGTTTCCTTGTATCTTCTGCTGGTAAATGAGTTTGATTTACTTGGGTTCATAAGTCTTCAGCTTCCATCACGATTGGGTCAATTGAAATGTTTTCTGGTAGCAAGACAGATATGAGACTGTACACTGTTGAATAACGCAAGAAAACAAGGTATCGCCATATCAATAGCATGTCTATTTCCAAGACCGCCTTGCTGAATCGGTAAAGAAGATTGTGACCATGCATTGTCTGTTAAATTTTAATTGATTATATTTTGTAGAATTGATCTGAGGACAAAATCGAATGACTTCAAATTGTTTCCCTTTTTCCAAGTCGGAGAGCTCCTTAGGAAGTATANTTTTTCCAAGTCGGAGAGCTCCTTAGAAAGTATATTAAACTTAATAAATTTATAGCAAAAGTAAATTTTATTTCGACTGAGTGCTTATGTAATCATGTATAAAAAAAACTATATTAAATATTATCCTATTATTTATACAGTCCCCGGCAAGTTAATCCGGATATTCTTTCTCCGCCTTTCAAGAAAAACGGCTTGGGGCAGGCGGTACACAATCAGCAAATAATGGAAATGAAGTTAATTTTATGAATAAACAATATNAAGAAAAACGGCTTGGGGCAGGCGGTACACAATCAGCAAATAATGGAAATGAGTTAATTTTATGAATAAACAATAGCTGTTTTGATTAGACATAGGCTAATGCAAAACATGGAGCAAAGCAGAGAGGCAGAGAGAGTGGTTGGCAGGTTCTGTTGAGTGAGGTGGTATAGATCCCGGAATTCACCAACTAATCAGAATTACAGAATGGCGTATCGTGACACAAATTTTTTTAAATACATGTTTTAATTACAGGTTAGTGCAAAGCAATTAAACAGCAAGAGAGGCAGAGAGAGGGGTCGGCAGGATCTCTGTTGAACGAGGTGGAGTAGATCCGAAGGTATCACACCCCATTCTTCGACTTTGAGTTTTCTCTCTGCTGCTGTAAATTAATTTTGCTAAAGTATGTCCTTTCGAACATACGCGAATTTCATTTCCTCTAACATTTGCATTTTGCGATATTTATTTGCTGGCTCAATTTGTTTTTAGTGAAAACGATTTTCTACGGCCCGGATTCATTTGGCGGGGGCTGTATATGCTTCATGTCAATATATTACTGAATACACTACATACATTTCATATTTCTATTTATTAATCTTATACACTAGTAACAACAACCTGACCATTCTGTTTGAAAATCCACTTCCGTTGGATCAAATTGAATTTGGACACAATATAGCCCATCCAAATATAGATGCTGACGCCAAATTCCTATATCATTCATTGTGAGACGGCGGTGTTATGGCGAGAATTTAAAATACAGGACGAAAAAAGGTACAATAATTTTTGTCACCAATAGACATTTTTATTACATTGATCGAAAGGCAAGGTATAATTGATTGGTAAATACTTCTTATGAGTAGATCAATATTCAATTGATCCTTGGTTAGCGCGAATCGCTTTATAAACTTGCTTTGGCACTGACATTGAAAATGTTTCACAAAAATTTACAGCAACTTTCTCGCGCGTATCTTCAACTAAATTCTTTAATTTGCCAATGAATCAAATTGAGTGACTCATTGAATTTATCAATGAGCCAATTGTTTGTCGTCGACAGATTTGATGTGCCAACCATCCCCAAAGATTTTCTAGCGGATTGTGGCCTGAAGAGTGTATAGTGGCCAAGTCACTACGGTTATATTGTGGAATCATAGAAAGTTTTTTGTGCCAGTCGCAGTGTCTTCTCAAACTTCTCAAAAGCACACAGCCACTTCCCTTGCTCATGTCTTCTAATTAATCAATGGTTTTACATTCAAGATGTAATTTATTACAAACAATTTTAATTTGAATACTTTAGAGACTTACTGTTTTGACAAGCGATGAAAATATGTTGCGATGGTCAGAATTGCGAATTTTCTCCAACTGGTGACAAAAATTAGTGAACCTTTCTCCCGCAAATATTTTATATTGGCGCCCATAACTCCACTGTCTCAGGACAAATAATCTTGCAGTATAAAGTCATTTCTATTTAAATGAGATAATTTGTAAACAAATTTAATTCAATTGAGCCAAGGAATGTGGAATTTCCAATATAATAGTGGTGACAAAAATTATTGCAGAAGTGTATATTTACATACTATAGGGTTATCAAACTCTATTACCCCTTTGACATAGCCGCATAATTATGAATCAGTAATTTTACAAAGTGTAAGGCTTGCAAAATAAAAAATTCCAATTGCTGAATTAGCTGAAGAATACTACTTCATTTTCTAAAGAAACCAATGTTTTAGGTAATGTCAGCTACTGGCAAATGACTATATAAGTAAACCCCACCAACTTCGCTGTTCGCAGTTAGAAACGAAAAGGCTACGACGGTGGGTAAAATTTTTTTATTACTCCATATAGTTGTGTATGACATGCAGTACTTACATATTAAGGTATGCATATGACCAGTGTAAACCCGAAAATTACAAATATACTGTAGTTTTTAATTTCGGGCATTACAAAGGAAATAATCAAGAGACCATTCCAAATATTACCTTGGAAATAAAACAATAGAGTAGCTTTTTGCAGTATCAGAAAGAGTGTGCTGCCTAGCGATCTCGCATTGGAACCCAACATGGTGAGTGTTCAGTACACACATGAGACTGAATTATGTTGTCATGAATTCGATTTCTGCTTGGAAATTTTCCACAGCAGAAATTAAGTTACAAATACTTTTTCTAAAAATTTTACTGCAACTTAATATAGAATTACCAAAAATTTAACAAAAGCAAAAATTTGATCAGTATTAATGTTTAACTTTTTGTGGCCACACATTTAACAAAAGTTAAAATTTGATCAATATTAATGGTAAACTTTAGTTGACTTTTGGTAGGCTCACATTTTTATTTACCAAACAATATCTAGTTTAAAAGACTACTTAAATTAAAAATTAATTGAACAGTGTTCTCCATTTCCCTAGATTCCTATTGAAAACACAACTTTTCAAAATGCAAACTAAAGAAGTACACGTTTTGTTCCAAATATGCCGTAGTTCCAAACTTTTAACATGCAATGCCCTAATGATTCATATTTTGACTGTGGTTGTTAGAATAATGGCTATTGGTAACCTTAGTTGAAGTTAAGAATTTAATGACACAATAGAGCGAAGGAGGTTTAATTGTGAACTGAAACATGAATACTTCAGTTGGGAATCTGCAATTATGTGTAATTGTTGTAGCTTTTATATTTTGCAATGTTTCAAACAGTGAAGCTTTTATTGACAAAAAAGGATTTAAGAATTGTCACATAATTTTGGTAACTTTTGACACTGAAGGTAACAATGAACATGATGTAGTCACAGTCAAACTACAATTCTCCCAGAGGAAAGGTGGAGGCTTACTCTTCAGAAGTTTACAAGACAAAATTGCGATTGATTTCACATTCAGAAAACAAACATGTCAGGTTGTATATTTTNTCTTCAGAAGTTTACAAGACAAAATTGCGATTGATTTCACATTCAGAAAACAAACATGTCAGGTTGTATATTTTTTTTATCCGACAGCGTTTGACTTGCTTAATTCTATGTTGGAACCATTTCATTGGATGCTGCGATGCGATTCAACTAAATTTCGTACTTGTTACGGAGTTTTTACTTACTTCATAAGAATCAGAAGCAATATAAGCCCAGCGAAAGAAGTGCCTGTATACACTCCAATTTATGATCATTGGATCATCAGTTCTACTAAATCTACAACCACAGTGACGCTCAATATGCCTTGCCCTCAAATTTACNTCTTCAGAAGTTTACAAGACAAAATTGCGATTGATTTCACATTCAGAAAACAAACATGTCAGGTTGTATATTTTCTTTATCCGACAGCGTTTGACTTGCTTAATTCTATGTTGGAACCATTTCATTGGATGCTGCGATGCGATTCAACTAAATTTCGTACTTGTTATGGAATTTTTACTTACTTCATAAGAATCAGAAGCAATATAAGCCCAACGAAAGAAGTGCCTGTATACACTCCAATTTATGATCATTGGATCATCAGTTCTACTAAATCTACAACCACAGTGACGCTCAATATGCCTTGCCCTCAAATTTACTCGGTTGTAACAGACACTGTGAGTGGGAATCTTGGAAAACCTACAAGAATTTCACTGGATTCAATTTTTCTAAAAGTACTAAAATTTTCATGCCCGATGAAGTATACAATTTATGGAAAATGTAGAATTGATAACTATGGATTCATTAGGAATGTCGGAAATGAAAAGGTTATGCCACTGCGACATTCTGCAACTATTATTTCACATGCACTAACTTCATTCAATCAATCAACATCAACGCATTTGGAATATGAACGGATATCACATTATCGTCAGTATGGTGGATGGAGTATTATTCGTGATATACATCCATCAAGTAAGACAACAATGCTTACTAAGGATTACTATTCCTACGACTTCTTTACATATCAAAGCGGTTTCAACTTCATCACATGTGATGGAGTGGAGCCTTTTATTTCATTTGCTGCTTTCATCCATCCTTTCACTCAAAGGATTTGGGTTGCAACATTGACAACTTTTGCAATATTTCTCATATTTCTAGTTGCTGCACAGTGTTTGCTTAAGCTTAGTGATAGTCCTACGTTTCTCGTAACAAGAGTAGTTTTCGAACAGGGATTAGGTGAATCAAAAGAGATGAAACAAATTTATAACTTGAAGTATGCTACTGGTTCATTTATGCTTATGAGTTTCATTCTTACAAATTTGTATCGAGGCTTTCTTACATCTGACTTAACAGCACCCATTCCTACTAACAAAATTAAAAATGTTAAGCAAGCGTTGGACAAAAATTTCAAGATTTTAGTCCCAGCTGAATGTATTTTTTTGAAAAAAATTTTTGTCGTTAATGGCTTATCTCGAATTATCAAACCACATTTTACACCAATGGAAGCAAAGTTAGCGATGATGGCGAACATGATAAATTCGCATAACTTTGTTGCATCTCTCCATAGTGCGCTAAACGAAAACTTAAGTCCATCAAACCAAAAGGAGTACGAGAATGTGGCGATGAGTTTAAACATTGAACTTCAACCCAAGTATTCTATTGAGAAGGATTTAATGAAATGTAATAAAACCATGTACGTTGGCGAGCGATGGGAACTCAGGAACATGATTCAAAGAATTGGGTGCATTGGATCCAACAAGGCATTTTACTACGGAGAAGATAACTATATGTCTTATCCCTCTGTTTGGAAATTTGTTGCTATGGAATGGGATCGATTAAAAATGGCCTACAATGGATTTCAATATGTTATTCAGTCGGGTTTATTTAATTACTTGCAAGAAGGGTACTACCATAAAAAACTTAGTGCTGAACCTGAGGTTGTTGTAGCTCTTAACATTCAAAGTGGATTCATTGTTTCTACTTACATCCTTTATGGTATTTGTGTTGTTGCATCCTTTGTGGGTTTGATTTCTGAGATCATACAATCGCAATACAATAATCGTTGTCAGATAATACGATTTACACATAAGGTAAAAACAGGCAACGGATAGCTTATGTGTATTGAACGGCAGATCTTTACATTTGAAACAAACGTATGAAGAATTGAATTTAGAGAAGGAGAAGAAAATTTTAATGTACATTAACTACACTTTCAAGAAATTGACGATACCGACACAAATAATTTTTCTAAATGAAGCTGGATATTGATTTCCAATCGGATACTCTTTCTTAAAAGAGAAATGCAGATTTACTGATGCCTACACGTATGCCAACATATTTTACTAGAAAAAGAAATCCCGAAACTCATACAAATACTTTTTATTTAATTCTCGAGTATCGTTGTCGATATTTTACGGAGTCTTTACCTCATCCAACTCAGTTTTTTGACTGAGGAGGATGAGGTAAAAACTCCGTAAAATATCTTTTTTACTCTGTTATTTTTAATTGAAAAAAGACAGAAAAAAAAATTTTTTTTTTCTGTCTTTTTAATTGAAAACAGACCTCCGACGTGTTTGCTCAACTCAGCATTTCAATGCTCTCCAATGCAATTAAATTCAAAATTTTCTCATCTCCCAAACGCATTAGTTGAAATATGAAATTGAATTTATTTAATTGACCTACTTGCACAATTCCTGTTTCATTGAGGTCAAATTGGACTATCCAGAATTGGTACGTGTGTGCGTTTGAAAATGTCCAGAGGTACGCGTAGTAATCATGCCGTGACAATTACATTGCAGTAACATTTATTTGATTAAAAATGATTTTCTATTTCTAAGTTGTTTTGACAAAAAATGTTGCTTACTTTTGACATAACCAGCGTCCTTTTAGATTGATATTGCTTCCCTTTTAAGTCAAAGATTTACAACAATCTAGGATCACAATCTAGAACTAACTAAACAACCGCTGATTTAAAACTAAGTTATTCATTTCCAATGATTAAGCCAAACGCAGAATAATTTTCGAAACTCGACCGTACAAGTATCAATAGAAACATCCGTTCTGATTTTATTTCTTAAAAATATGGAAAAGTAAACTGCTTGACCTAGATTAGAGTTTCGCATTACTCACTTTTACTCAAAAGTCATTGATTCACTGAGGCGACTCCCTGATTCTATTTTTGGTAATCAGAGTCAGTCAAAATTTGACTCAATTTAAAAGTAGGNCCGTACAAGTATCAATAGAAACATCCGTTCTGATTTTATTTCTTAAAAATATGGAAAAGTAAACTGCTTGACCTTGATTAGAGTTTCGCATTACTCCCTTTTACTCAAAAGTCATTGACTCACTGAGGCGACTCCCTGATTCTATTTTTGGTAATCAGAGTCAGTCAAAATTTGACTCAATTTAAAAGTAGGTNTCACTGAGGCGACTCCCTGATTCTATTTTTGGTAATCAGAGTCAGTCAAAATTTGACTCAATTTAAAAGTAGGTGAGTCAGAGTCAGATTTTGACTCCTGACTAGACTCAAAACCAAAAGTCGCCCATATGATATTTAACATGTTATTGACTCGTTGGTATCAGTGAGTCAAAATTAGTGTTAGGGTCAACAAACAATTTTAAGTTGGCATAGGAGTCAAGAGTCAACAACCGAATTAGAGTCATGCGATACTCTAACCTTGACCCTGAAAATCCAATGGAGTTGAAGCCAAATGTCTGAGTAAACTTTGCCCATACTTTTGAAACAAAAGGTGAATTGAGTGGAATAAATTGAGTAAAATAATATTCAAAATACCTTTACCCAACTCATTTCTTTATTCATCTGAGAAGTTGTGTCGAGTAAAGAATGCTCTACTCGATAAAATATCTGCCTAATGGTGGTGAAATAACAGGGTATGAAAATAGATTATACCACAGAAGTATAGACACTAGGGGTCTACCTTTTCATATTGCACACTTTCACACTTTCACACTTTCACAGAAGTGTGAAGGAGAAGTGCGCAACTCCTCCTCAGAAAGTGTAAAGAACCAATTACAGAAGTGCAGAAAAACAGGTCTCACCCGAAAAAATTTCATACTTGAGCACTTTCACACTTTCACAGAAGTCTTTACAAAAGTGTGAAAACACGCCCCGAAATTCAAAACTTGCCAATGAGACTCCGTAGCGGGACAAAGTGTGAAAGTGTGAAAGTGATCAAATAATTTTTTTCACACTTGTTTACACTTCTCATACTCCGTCTATTTAAAACGTGATTCAAAACTTCAGATTTTCGTTTCAATTGTTTTCAAGATTTTGATTAACGACAAAAATCATTTAAAACAAAATTACCTGCTCAACCTCAATTAAATTCAGGTAAATTTTATCTTCCTTTGACTCATCAGCAGAACCAAGATCGTCCAAATCGTGAAAGCATCCTCAAATATGTTGCAAATAACTTTTTACTAAATAATAGTAAATAACTAAATAACTTTTTACTAAATAATTTAATTACTAAAACTCAAGTAGAAGTTACTTCAAAACTAGGGCTCACCCGATTCCTCTTCACACTTTTGCACACTAGTACAGAAAGAGTTGAAATATTTTCAAGTGTGAATTGTATAGAGGTCTCACCCGTTGTGGCTTCACACTCATGCGCGCTTCAACATAAAAGTGTGCAATAAAGTCATCTGTGAAAGTGTGAAACTAAAAAGGTAGACCCCTACTTTCTTCATTTCATGATTTTAAGGTGTTACCTCTGCAGGTAATATTGATATAGTTAGTAAAATATTTTCGTAGATGGATATTCCCTTCAAATAAGTTGTTTCGTTGAGAAACTCGTCGTGATCATGCAGTAGTATCGGCGTGGCGTTGATAGGGGAAAACCCGAATCCCGGAATTCCACTTTCTCGGAGAAACCGTAGATCAGTGGTTCCTTGAAAAATCTGAGGCTTCAGTACCATACCGCTAAAAAAATATACAACAGAAATCAGATTAGCTATTTGATTATAGTTCGTCTAAATTCGTGTTCTCCTTAATACTTCCAAATCTATCAAATCTACTTGAAATATTTCCGAATTATTCGATAAGTATCGATAAATCACTATCCTAACTTCAACAATCAAAACCATTTCTGTGTAAAACTGAAGTACCAAAAAAATATTTTAATAATTAATCCAATAATGTGAAAAAACATCTATTTCCTACCGGATTATCACCTATGAAGGTCGTGAGCTTGAATTCAATTATATTCCAAACACTATGTAACAAATTTTGTGAGAATTGAAGCAAGAAATAATAATAAAAGACATCCTGCACGGCTTAGACCTACGGTGTATGACAATAGAATAGTACCCATGTATAAAACGAATTAGAGTCGCTTATTTTATAATTAAATTTAGATTTTCTAACTGCATGGGGTATCATTTCACTATGAGTATCTACATAAGTGATACAGTGTCCCATACATGTATTGTCGAACCACTTGGTTGTGAACTTTGATCGGGATTTGAAATTCAAAAATTTCTCAATTTCTTCAAAAAATTAGACTCGTGTACAACAGAACGTGCAATAATTCCTTATTCCTTATAGAATTGAGAGGTTGATCATGCTATGACATTTCAGAATTTTGGGGCGAGATTAAAGCACTGATGGTAGATGGGAGGTTTTCTATGGCAGCCTTCCATAGTAAGATCCAATGCTACTAATAAGATACTTGCTAACCTCCATAAGATTATTAATAAATAGAAATAAAAATATTGAAGCCTAGAGAAAGAAAAATATAAAAACCTAAACGTGAATTGAAAAAAAAAGAACAAAATAATTGGGGAGGGGAGAAAGAGGAAATTTAAAGGAGAGGTTACCATTTACCACCGGTACTTAAATCCTACAAAATCTAAAAAAGCGAAATGGAGATAGCATGTTCTTACTCACANTACCATTTACCACCGGTACTTAAATCCTACAAAATCTAAAAAAGCGAAATGGAGATAGCATGTTCTTACTCACAATTCCTCAATTGACAACACATTTGGTGCATAACAGCTATCGTGAATAATCACTATAACTGCAGAAAAAAATTTAAAAAAATTTAATTCTTCTAAATTTCTCGGCAATTTCGGCCTAGAAAATGTTTAATCATGTGCTTAGAAGATCCCTCCACGGTGTAAGCTACTAATGCCTTGGAAGTAGCCAAATTTGAATTTTCTACTTCAATTTTCTTAAGCTGTTTCTCCAGCAATTACACCTGCTAAATGGTCATAAAACTTGTCAATTAAGCGGAAATAATTCGAATTTTAGTAGTGGAAACTTTAATTATGGCTGCACTGTATAGTACCGTATCCCAAAGAAGCCCATTAGAATACAGGAGATATGGGATGAACCGCGTCAGAAAGAAAAGGAGCTCACGACTGAAGCGGAAAATTTCGCAAACTACAAGTGTTTGTTTTACACTCCAAATACTTTTTTCGCAGGAAATGCTTTTACTGTTTGATGGCTTTTTTACATACGCGGTTCACAAAATCGTTCTTCGTATACTTTTCGCACTTTTTCTTTATAGGCTGAGAATCCTGGAGACTATGGAAGCGGTTGTGGATGAAGTGAAGAAAGAGATGAGAAAGCCAAACAAAATAGATATAAAAAAAGCACAAAATAAAATAGATGCTTGGAAAGAACAGACGAAGCTAAACGAACACTTGAAAAAGTTCAGACAAAGTCTTAATCAGTAAATAATAGTTTTTCCACTTTAATTGTACGATNCAGACGAAGCTAAACGAACACTTGAAAAAGTTCAGACAAAGTCTTAATCAGTAAATAATAGTTTTTCCACTTTAATTGTACGATTTTCAGTTGTTAGTATATGAAGCAGTTTGTACCAGTGTGGCGAAGAAAAAAAACATTTGTTTAAAACAGTGTTCAAAACATGTTTAAAACAACTTGTTTTTTTTTTAAAAAAAAACAGTGTTTTAAACAAACTGAACCTTAGCTGCAACACACACGACAAATGGACGATAAAATCCCTATTTGCATTTTTTTATTAATATTGCACTACGCATTAATCGATGTCCTGACGACTACACGTCTAGCAGGTTCTTTTATCGCTGATCTTACAATTCAATTTTTTTACATATAGAAAACTTCCTTAACAATTAAATACCAATTTCAGTTGTTTCTTACGTTAATCTAGGTCGTGTGTGTTGTATTTCATTCTGAACTGGGATTTTCATGGTTAAAAACAAAACTTAAAAAAAAACGTTAAAAAACATAAAAAACATAAAAAACAGTTTTAAACAATAAAAACGTTTTTTATGTTTTTTAAATAAAAAACAAAAAAAACAGCAACACTGGTTTGTACTGTCATACCTTGGTAACCGTTGTTTACTAGTTTTTAAATTTTCAAAATCTGAAATCGACTTTTTTTCCACTGGTACCTTCAATTAAACCCCAATACTTCTTAATACTCTAGACAATCGTAACTGATACTTAGATCAGAATTTAGATAACTATTTGTAATTAGTGGGAATAAAACAAGAACATTCTTGCGGCCGGAAATTATAACGCTNCTGTCATACCTTGGTAACCGTTGTTTACTAGTTTTTAAATTTTCAAAATCTGAAATCGACTTTTTTTCCACTGGTACCTTCAATTAAACCCCAATACTTCTTAATACTCTAGACAATCGTAACTGATACTTAGATCAGAATTTAGATAACTATTTGTAATTAGTGGGAATAAAACAAGAACATTCTTGCGGCCGGAAATTATAACGCTCAGGAGGGTAGGGTACTGATTTTGTCACATGTGCAAAAATCTCGCGTCTGGCCCGCATGCGGCTTTCGGCTCTTTGGTTCGACGATATATAGATTTCTTGCAAACTTTCAGAAAGAAAATTTAGACAAAATGGTCAGAAATATACGAAGTCAATGAATATTAAACGAAAAATAACGAAACGGTCACTTGAAATTTGTAACTCCAGGATACAGTAAAATCAGCAAGCTGTATTACTGTTATCGCACCTAACACGCTATACTGATTGACTGAATATTGAATAATGTCACTTATGTACTCAATCATAATCAACTAGGATCAATATGGTAAATATTTGATTTAATTAACCATAGTAAATTTTGTCATTTCTTACAGTTTGTCTGTTGCTTGTTGAAATGCGGTCCACCAAGGATTTTCTTGGAGAGATGTAGGTTCCACCCGTGGATTTTTAATCAAAATATCGTATGAAATGCCGTCCGCTTGTTTACAAATAGTATCCAGAAAAGATTGGACGTGTTCAAGTGGCCAACTGGGGTGAATGCGAAGGTCAAACGTTGCGCACATTGTTGAAGGCACAATATTGAATTCATAGCCTCCGTCTACTATAGTCATGTTCACAGAAGACACATCTCCAGGACCCAAATTTTTATCTTGGATGAGTTTTGATTTCTCCACAGATCTCACGGAGAGTAATTTATCAATGACGAGTTGAAGTTTCTCTGCAGCCGTATCATCAAACATAGTTGACGCATGCCCGCAGCTTCCTCGCATAGTAAATTTGACAGCTGAAAGTGGCAATAATTACACATGTGCAAGTCAAGTATGAGAATCTGAATTATTTACTTAAGTAAGGGAATTTATCTTATGAAAAAGTATTTTATGAGAAACTACGTTAGAAAAATAAATGTAAACGTAGGTTTAATTGCCATTTTGACTTTTGCTTAATCAAGGGTAAATGGAATTCACCCTAATACTCTCACACAATATAAGAAAATAAAATGACACTAGCAACATGATCCCGCGTTCAGGCCAAAATTTTTATTCTGCCACAAGGATCCCGCATTAAGGACCGTTCGCAGACATGCGCAGACAATATGCGATATTGCCACTTATTCAAAATTCATCAACTTTCATCAATAAGTTTTTTCGTATATGACAACACTGACATTATTATTCATAACGGACTAAACGCAGTCTCATGTTGAGTGAATAGAAACGTTGTGCCCATATTCCCAGTCTCATGGAGGTGGCTACGCTAGTGAGCCCTTTCTCCAGTCCCATACTGATCGGATATATCAAACTATGTTAGATCTCCATAAGAGCAACTGTTTTCCAATCAAAAATTAGTCTTGTTTAAATACTATTACAGTGCTTGTGTCGCCTTCTTAATGAAAGCCTCGAGCCATTATCTCTCGACGAATCCGTAGAGCGGCGTGGAAAGCTATAATGTTAAAAATTGAGTAATTTATCATATACTTTTTGATCTTTGAAGTCCTGAACGCGGGATCGAGTTGAGGGTATTAGGGTTAAGGCAAGAGAACTGAAACTCACAGACATGATTTCGCTATTTCTGATGTCTCAAACGTTGTAAATGTACTTTTAAACAAAAAACGTCTCGGGTGAATAGTGGTGTGGTAGCACTACTACGCATACTTGAGTTCCTTTAAATTAAATGGGGTGAGGTATTAATATTTATCGTTGCTGAGAAAACCTTATCGCTGTTTTTGCATGCGCCATAAGTATACACTGCTATAATCACGAAAATACGTGCAGTATGGATACAAGCCAAGTCATAGTACCTAAAGACCGAAAAATCAACAGAAACAGCTTTTGGACCAGTGCTATATGCTAAATATTTGCTAATCTAAAATTATAAATCCCTTGTCAACTTTATTGCCTATGATTGACAAACCCACAAAAAATACAACCCTTGCCAGCTTGATTGACCGGGGTTGACAGACGGACAAAGAATTGGATAACTCTCGCCAGCATCATTCTCCGGGTAACATACTTCAAAACAAGAAGACAGGACAAGATACAGGTGTTGAGTATTTTGAAACTACGTTTTACAAAATACCACTTTCGGCATCCAAAATAAAATACAGAAATTGCAATTAAATACACCAAACTTCCAAATTACAAAATACGTATTTTCGAAATACAAAATATATTTTGAAAAATATTTATGATGCTGAGTTAGTTAAATTTAGTTATAATTTGGTGAATTAGGAACTTTTTTCTTACAGTAAAAGAACAAGTAATCAACTTATAATAAGTTACTTTAATTTTTCTAACAAAATTGTTTCAAAATTTTGTAAATTTATATTATAATAGCTAAGAGCAAAATACTGCAAAAATTTGTCTTTTATGAAGAAAACTCAATAAAAATAAGCCAAAATACAAATATTTTATGCTTAAGTATTCATCACTTGCGGAAATATAGTCTAGTCTATAGATATGTAGTTTTTTATTAACAATCTTAACTTCCATCTTCAATCACGGTTCATATTTGTTCTCACATCCATGTCATTTGAGAATAAATTTTCAAATCCTTTCTCGGTACATTATTGCGAAACTTTAAAATTTTATCTCTGACTCTCGAAACGCTAAAATTGAAGCCAGTAGAGTCCGCCAAGTGAATCCAATTGATTGTAAAATAACATAAATTTTGTAACCCGACGCGCTGATACGACATTTTTTAATGTGAAATGATTCGGTTATAGATAGTGAAAGTTTATCGCCTCCCTCAAGTTCATCAGATCAAGTTCTGCACCGTCTGTGATTGGTACTAATAATACTTATAGGAACTATTTTCATAGGAATGAATTTTTGTTTAACATAAATGTGTACTTGCTATGGGCGGTTCTAAATTTATTTAGTCATCTTACCCCAAAGTGTTCGTTCTCCATATGAAAGAACAAATTCCTCAGTCGGACTCGAAATTCCTTCATCAAGGCCAAAACCAACGTTCAATTTCAAAAACTCAGAAGTAGTTACAAAGTGCTTCATTCCACGAGCTCCACCAACTTCTTCGTCTACAAATGTTAAAACAAATACAGAACTGCCATTGGATCATTTAGAATTATTGAGTTACCTGGGACAAAGGTGACATGAATTGTTCGAAGAGGCACAAATCCTTTTGCTTTGAGCTTTCTAATAGCCTCTAGGTACTGAATCCCAACGCTTTTCATATCCTGTGACCCACGTCCAAAAATATTCCCTTCCTCATCTTTCTCCGCACCAAATGGTGCTTCCACTTGTCCTGTTTATCAAATAATCAAACTTTTGATTTATTACATGTAAGGATAAGAAGCTTAAGTTACTTCAGTACTTCCTCCACAGCTACAACATCTATGTGTGAGTTGAGAAGAACAGTTTTAAGGTAAGGATTTGATCCCGGCCAAGTCATCCAAACAACGAAGAGGGAAGGGGGTTCGAATCGAGTCAAATGGTACTCCAACCCTACTTCTAATGCTTGTTTCTGAAGCCAGTGAATGCAGGATTCTAGAAAAAAACAGAACAATCATCATCTAAGAAACATAGTAATGCCCTGTTTATCCGTCGGTTAATGTTAGCTGTCTAATTATGGAAAGTGCAATGGGTTAATACTTTGATCGAGGAAAATATGAGAATTAACTTTATTCAATGATTAATTGGCATAACAGTACATGATGCAAGGAATCATTGCCCTACCGCTAGATCGATGGGTCGCCGAATTACTTCGTTGAACCGATTATTATTTAACTTTCATTCCCATTTCTGTGAGTATTCCAAATTGGAATTTACAGTAAGAATAATTTTTTTGGAGNTATTATTTAACTTTCATTCCCATTTCTGTGAGTATTCCAAATTGGAATTTACAGTAAGAATAATTTTTTTGGAGGTTTGTTTGACTTATTGGCTTTCGCCCAATCAAAAAGGTAGGAACTTTATCTGAAAACCCTGTCGACTTATTTTTCGGTATTTCTACTGCCTCGAACCAGGCCCCGCTCTTTTTACGTGCACGTGCACACAACCTTTTCAGGTGTCTGATAGCGTGGTTCTACTACTGCATAATTAACCTACTTTACATGAAAGGGAGTTAGCTAATGACATTTATCTTACTCTGCTGAGAAACCTTATCATCATGACTTGGGTCCAGACTTATAATCACAAAGACACAGGCAGTCTGGCTCCAGACCTAGTCAGTGTTTAAGGACTGAAAAACCAACAGAAACAGCTCTTGTACCAGTGCTAGATTGTTAGTCTAGCTCAAGGAAAGGCACAGATCCAGGATCGGTATCCTTACCACACTGCATAACAAAAAATTCAGGAGTTTTGCAAAATTTATTGGAGCTAAAAGTTATAAGCATTCCTGACAATACCGAGAACGTTTAGGTCTAAAACAAGATTTTAAGTACCTCAAACGTGTCCAAAACATAGTCATAAAGGTACTCATATCCCGCATCTGGCTACAAGTAATCAGGATCCTGGAACGGTTTTCTCGAAACCGTAGCACGAAAACTAAAATTTTTTAGCCAAATCGGCTAATGTAGTCCGACTTAAAATTATTGTTTGCGTCCCTGGTTGGGCTCATCTCCTCAGTGAGCCCCGGCACTGCCCCGTGTACATTTTTAGAAAATAAGCTTGGAACCATTTAGATGGAAAATTATGAAATTTCTAGAATACTCTACACATTTACACATGAACCTGGAAATTATTGCTACGTGAATTCATGACTCTACTACCGGTTGCTACATGTATTCTCATTCCTGCTACGTTGCGGCGTTGCAAAACAAATCCTTGATCTCACGATCGTTTGGAGTGAAAATGACAAAACAACGATTTCGGGAGCCGGGAACGTAAATTAAAAAAACTTTTTTTTCAATTTTCCTGAATTTTAAAGAAATTTCTCATACACAGAGTAGCCCATACAGGATACTGACTACGCGTAGCTTTAGTTTGACACCTTGTGAGTAGCCAGATGAGGCATATTGCCGAAAAGGTACTTGTTTGTATCTAGGTACAAACAACTTTAAATTCAAATTTTTGAAGGATATTTGGAAATTTTTCAAAAACTTTGTAGTATAGAAGTTATCATATAAGGTTTACTACAGGCCTAAGCGACGCTTAACTCATTCAGTAAGTCTGAATTTATAAAAAGTAAAGGAATAGTTTTGTCGTTGAGTTTTCTCTTAGTCAGAATTCCTCAAAATTTTCAAGATTCAACCATAATATAAAGCATAAATAAGCATATGTTTTAGTTTTTTAACTAGTGAAAATGTAATAATGGTTCCTAAAAAGTTTTCTTAATCGCATGATTTTCGGTGTATCGATTACATGCTAACACCCAATGTCGTAAAATTACTAATAGATTACTTGTCAGCACCTTTTTTTCACCTATCCTAGCCTTGTTCATGTGTTATGCCGTGTTTAGTCTTTCACTTTGAAAATCACCTTCACGGATTGAAATGAAAAGGCCCAAAATCACTTTTAACCAAAATCGTCAACTTTACTTCATACTTTCACTGCGATCTCTGCAATCACTTTCACTTTTTTAGATTTTGAAAGTGAATCATTTTGCTGAGTTGGGATCTATAGTTTCACTTTTCCGGGACGGGTCTATTGATTGGCGATTTTGAATGAACAAGATATAAGTCATATTAAGTATGATAATTAAATTTCACAACCAACTCAACTACTCAAGAAATTTTGAAAAGGTCTGGACTCCCAGAAAATATTAATATCTCGTTATACCCCTTGTAAAACAAATCACTCCCAATTTCACTTCCAAAAGTTGAACCCGTGTCAACTTTCCAAAAGCGACGAAAGTGAAGTGACCGGATTGATTCCTCTTTTGTTTTTACGGGTCTTCTAAACACCTAAAGAGGAAAGTGNCGACGAAAGTGAAGTGACCGGATTGATTCCTCTTTTGTTTTTACGGGTCTTCTAAACACCTAAAGAGGAAAGTGTTTAGTTTGAGAAAGTGAAGGAAGTGATTCAATTTACCGTCACTTTCATCACTTTCTTAACTATAAACCAGCCAAAGTAACGTGAAAGTGACCAGAGTGACGTGAAGGTGTCGTGAACGTGAAAGACTAGACACGGCATTATAGACTAATATCAGAGGAGTCTTTAATTGTTAAAGTAGTAAAACAAATATTAATTTTACAATGCTTATAACATTTAATGTTTTATTTCTCATGAAATATCGTTACGACAAATGACTTTTCTTTTAGCAACACAATCTCTTTAACTTTAGCTACGTTTTGATTTAGTAATGAAATTTTAAGCTAAATTCAAAAACTGATTGATTCAGTTTGATAGTTTGTTGAGTAAAAACCAATCAAGCTTATTACATTGATGAGAACTGCCTCATACTTTCGATCTCAGACGTTTAGTTTCTCAAAGGCAACTAATTTTGTTCAGGATTACTGAATCAATTAGGTCTTCGAATTATGTCTGAAATGTCACCAAGTGTGAAACCAACACGAACAAGCAGTCCAACAGAATTGTTATTTGAAAGGGAGTTGTGGATATGTAGAAATAAAACACTTGACTACCATCATCAGCCTAGTAGAACGTCTCTTCAACTTCTAAGGGATTATTCTTCCATGGAAGTGGAAGTCTTTGGTAGACGTACATGCCGAAAAGTTGACCATAATGCAGACTAATCAATTTTGGTAAATCAAAAGTCAATTTTCCTGAAAATGTAATTGAATTACTATAATTTGTAATGTGTACTTTCGTAAACCTGGATAAAGTAACTCGAAAAATGTAATTGGGAAAATCTGCTAATGTATTGGTAATTAGTAAATTCCAAAATTTGAAACGAATAATTTGCTTTTTTTTTATTAGAAACCATACCATAGTCTGGATCGGGTTGAACAGATTTTATCCGAAGATAATCACGGAATCTTGAAACAGAAGCCTCTTCCATTTAACTTAAGAAAAGTTTCGTTTATTCTTTTCAACTGATATATTATATGGAAAATAATTAATATTGAAAAACTTTATTACTAAATTACGGACCTTTTTTGCACCCAAAACATTTCCAAATATACCAAGGGTTAAGAGTATTAAAAATTATCCTGCTGCTTTTGACTGAAAATTCCGAAATGCTTAGTCAATATACAAATAACTACAACTTGAAAATCTAGAGTAATTTATTGATACAGTGGAAAATGCATAATGAATTGGTAAAGAGGTTGCATATTGTTACAAATTTCTTAAAGTATGTTACAAAGCATATTGTCAACACTCAAATTCTACAATTTTGCTTTATTGTACTACAGCTTACACCGTCCTATTATGAACACTTATTTTCGCAAAAAAGAATTAAAATTCATGTATANTTTATTGTACTACAGCTTACACCGTCCTATTATGAACACTTATTTTCGCAAAAAAGAATTAAAATTCATGTATACATTTTTTCTAGTTTGTTCAATATGTTCTACATGCTCCTCTCTGAGGAACATAAAAAGTCCAAGATTTGTACACTTTTTGTACATTTTAAAAGCATAGTTTTGTTAAATTTTCGGCTTNTTTATTGTACTACAGCTTACACCGTCCTATTATGAACACTTATTTTCGCAAAAAAGAATTAAAATTCATGTATATATTTTTTCTAGTTTGTTCAATATGTTCTACATGCTCCTCTCAGGGGAACATAAAAAGTCCAAGATTTGTACACTTTTTGTACATTTTAAAAGCATAGTTTTGTTAAATTTTCGGCTTATTGAGTAGTTTTCTTTGATGTACAGTGTGTTTGTAAATGTGGTATAGGCTTTTGAAAATCAATAGGTCGCGTAAATTACGACTGATGTTGTTGTCGATAACTCATTTTAAAGCTAGAAGCCTAGAAGGATTGTATGAATTTTGACAAGCGCTCAGGTCAACGGTTACTCAGGCCAAATTCTTGTCGAAAGGCAAGATTAAATTTTTATTATTAAGTTGGCATGGGAGATTTCTGATCCATTTTTATAAACAACCCCTAGCAACAGAATTTTTAAACCCTATTTATGCTTTACTTCTTGCTTAAGCATCCTTATCTACAAGGTATCAGTAATAATCAATTCCTGTACCTCGCAAATAAACAAAAATTATGATTATTGAATTAAAAATTAGCAACTTCATTTAATTGATTATGCCAAATGTCTCTTCACTGTTGCCTAACTACTAATTGTTAACGACGTTGAGATGAGTGTAGTATGGGGAAAAGTTAAATGTTTTAGAAATTGAGTTTAACGACCTTTGGAATTATCTTTTATTTTAAAATCGAAAGTGTTGACCANAATGTTGCCTAACTACTAATTGTTAACGAGGTTGAGATGAGTGTAGTATGGGGAAAAGTTAAATGTTTTAGAAATTGAGTTTAACGACCTTTGGAATTATCTTTTATTTTAAAATCGAAAGTGTTGACCAAATCGTCTTCTAACTTCGCTAAAATTTTGTACAATAACATACTCTCTTACAATAAACAAACTTGCTGCTGCCACAAAACCAAAATGAGCCATAATTAATTAGCAAAAAACAGAAAAAATTGTTAAATATCGATTCAATAATGGATTTTATAATAAAAGGTCATTCCAAAGGTCGTTGAACTCAATTTCCAAAATATTTAACTTTAACCTATACTACACTCATCTCAACAATTACTAGTTGGGCAACAGTTAAGAGACATTTGTCATAATCAATTAAATCAAATTTCTAATTAAATTGCTAATTTTTAATTTAATAATCATAATATTTTTATTTGTGATGAACAGGAATTAATTATTATTGATACCCTCTAGATTGTTGCTTAAGCAAGAAGTAAAGCATAAATAGGGTTTAACAATTCTGTTGCTAAGCGTTGTTTAAAAAAAAAATCAGAAATCTCCCATGCCAACTTAATGATAAAAATTTACTCTTGCCTTTTGACTGGAATTTGGCCTTAGTAACCGTTGACCTGAGTGCCTGTCAAAATTCACACAATCTTTCTAGGCTTTTAGCTGTAAAATGAGGCATCGATAACAACAATCGGTCGTCATTTACGCGAGCTACGGATTTTCAAAAACCTATACCACATTTACAAACACACTGTATAAGTTGAGGCGGCAATACGGAGGGCTTCCTAACTACCAACAGTGACTTCTCCTTAACATGCTTCCTTAGAATTTTGTTCNACATTTACAAACACACTGTATAAGTTGAGGCGGCAATACGGAGGGCTTCCTAACTACCAACAGTGACTTCTCCTTAACATGCTTCCTTAGAATTTTGTTCAGTTAGTTTTGAATAAATTGTCATGTTCGGCCACTTCCGTCAAACTTGGGGAGATNCTGTAAAATGAGGCATCGATAACAACAATCGGTCGTCATTTACGCGAGCTACGGATTTTCAAAAACCTATACCAGATTTACAAACACACTGTATAAGATGAGGCGGCAATACGGAGGGCTTCCTAACTACCAACAGTGACTTCTCCTTAACATGTTTCCTTAGAATTTTGTTCAGTTAGTTTTGAATAAATTGTCATGTTCGGCCACTTCCGTCAAACTTGGGGAGATNTTTCCTTAGAATTTTGTTCAGTTAGTTTTGAATAAATTGTCATGTTCGGCCACTTCCGTCAAACTTGGGGAGATTCTCCATATTTGTCAAATTGTCAATTTCACAAATAGTGGCTTTTGTGAGTAGGTTTTTAGTTGAACCGTTGTGAAGAGAAAAGCACAGCCAGTTTCTGATTCCGGCGGTTACGCCGGATGTAGCTTACGATTTTGGACAATTTACCACAACTCACGGTGGGGNTTATGATGTAGCTTACGATTTTGGACAATTTACCACAACTCACGGTGGGATCTAACCCACACATTTTTGATACGATTGATTATAATCAAAGATCCTCACTGAAAAAGCTTTGGAGTATGTTCTCGACTAAAANTGGCTTTTGTGAGTAGGTTTTTAGTTGAACCGTTGTGAAGAGAAAAGCACAGCCAGTTTCTGATTCCGGCGGTTACGCCGGATGTAGCTTACGATTTTGGACAATTTACCACAACTCACGGTGGGGTCTAACCCGCACATTTTTGATACGATTGATTATAATCAAAGATCCTCACTGAAAAAGCTTTGGAGTATGTTCTCGACTAAAANACACATTTTTGATACGATTGATTATAATCAAAGATCCTCACTGAAAAAGCTTTGGAGTATGTTCTCGACTAAAATGTCAAAATGCGTAGGCATTTTAGCGTAAACTGAGCCAGAAATAATTTTAGAGTTAAAACAATTAAACGATAATGAGAACTCTGCAATAGGGATACATTAGATGATCGTGCTAAAAAGTTATAGGCTGCGGAAGTTTGTTCATAATAAGACAGTGGACGCTCCATATCCCGTTAACCATTTTGGGCTTAAATATTAAGGATAATGACAAATACATAATTCAAGGTATCATCATAAACCAGGGTTAGCACAAAAAAAAAACTCTGTTTAAAGCAGTGTTTAAAACAGTTTTAAACATGTTTTTTTTTAATAAAAAACAGTGTTTAAAACAAAATATGGGAAGATAAAAGAAATTTTTTTTGTATGAGTTTTTCCACATTTGTTTAGAATGTAGGGAAAAAAATCCTTTATGTTCTCCTGAATCGCTTGGAAGGAACGCACGACAATTAGTCGTCACATTGAATAAATGCGGTTTAGCATAAAAATTTTCAACAAACGTTTATCCATTCACTATCAGAATGGAGATTCAAAGTCAAACTAATGTGGAAGTGTAAGTGATTACAACCCTTCTATGTTCTCATTTTTTAAGATTTAACTTTTTTTTTTAATTTAGTTAAACTTAAAATAAACTAAAGTTTTAACACAAATGTCGGCAACTGGAAGGAAAAGAGATCTTGTTTGGTTAAAGTTCACGGAAATATCAGTACCAGAATTCAAAAACAAACGTGCAGAGTGTCGAAATTGTAAATTACACTTCCCTTGTAATGTCGGTCATATGAAAGTACACAACAAAATGTTTAAATTCAATAGGTAAAAGTGAATCATCTTCTATAGACTGAGATGTTATTTTATTATAAAAATATTAAAATTATATCACTTGACTTGACACAATGTTTTTTTATAAGAGGAATGAGGTTTTGATGTCAAACTAGTTGACCTTTCTGAATCTGAAACTAACGCTTCATCAACCCAGTCTACTTCACATCCACAGTTTCCTCAAAGTATGAGTCACATTAAATAAGTTTCTACTTCCTATTAATCAAATGTTCCTTAAATTTTCATAATAACAATTATTCTTAAAAATATTAACAGTGAATTTTGTTCCTGGTCCTTCCACTTCAATTCAACCATCTAAAAAGAAGCAAAAGAATGACACCTCTCTTGCTGGCTTTATTTTTCGAACAAGAAAGGAAGANATTCAACCATCTAAAAAGAAGCAAAAGAATGACACCTCTCTTGCTGGCTTTATTTTTCGAACAAGAAAGGAAGAGAAAAAAGAACTGAATTTGTCAGTTGCAAAAATGGTATTCTCAACTAACTCTCTATCCCTAATTATTGAAAATAAGAAGTTCATTGAGCACTGCAGCAAACTAAGACCAGGACATTCTCCACCATCAAGAAAGGAAATAGGTGGTTCGCTGTTGGATGCAGTATATGAAAAAGAAAAAGCGTCACTTGTCGTTTCAGAAGGAATTTCCGTACGTCTCAGTTTAGATGGATGGAGTAATGTTAACAATGAACCCGTTGTATGTACATCGATTACTACCGAAGATGAAATGTTTACTCCTCGACACAGTGGATACAACGGGACACTCACACAACACCAAATGCCTTCTCCAAATTGCTGAAAAAGCAATCAAAATCGTGGAAAATGATTTGCACTGCAGTACCAGAAGTATTGTGTCAGATAATACCGGAAACGTTAAATTAATGAAAAAATTATTGGCAAAAAAACACGACTGCATAATTACCGTCGGTTGTTCTGCTCATCTTCTCAACTTACTCATCAAAGACATGAACATACACAACGTAAAANATACATAACGTAAAAGCTCCCATCGTTCAAATTGTAAAATATTTTCGAAACAACCATTTTGCTTCTTCTAAATTCAAGGATTCTCAAAAAAGAAAATTATCTCTACCGTCAGATGTTCGTTGGAATTCTTTCGTTGACAGTCTGAACAGATATTTAGAAAATTGGATGACACTGTTTGACATTTATGAAACAAACAGAGAAGATATTTATAAAGAAATTAAGAAACTTGTGTCTGACATGTCAATCAAAAGAAATGAAGAAGATTTGTTGTCGTGGATGAAACCAGTAGCGGTGGCTTTAGACAAATTCCANAGAAGATTTGTTGTCGTGGATGAAACCAGTAGCGGTGGCTTTAGACAAATTCCAACGAACTAACGCTTCTATTGCGGATTTTACAGAAGTTTGGAAAAAACTGGAAACTGAATTTCAAGTGTCCAAAGTTCCAGGAAACGTTCAATCTTCATTTAAAAAACGAATGGCTCAAGAACTGACGCCTGCTTACTACTTTGCTCATTTGATTCACCCATTTTATTTGGGAGACGGATTAACTAAATTGGAAATCGAAATTGCAATGAAATTCGCTTCTAAGTATGAAGAAAAGTATCCTGGACTTATTCCAACTGTAATAAAATTTCAATCTCAGTCATCTCCATTTGCACACGTACTTTTTAGAAAAGACAAATTAAAAGGACTCACATCTATTGGATGGTGGAGATCATTTAAGGGTCAATTAAATCAACTGGTTTTGGATTTTATTACTGAGGTGTTGGGGTTATCATCATCGTCAGCAGGATTGCAAAGTATTTTTTCGACTTTTGAAATTGTCCATTCAAACATACGAAATCGATTGAGAATTGAAAAGGCTGCAAAACTTGTTTTCATTTTGCAAAGTCTTAAGAAATAGATCATTTTTGTGTTAGAATAAAAAACATTTATANCTGCAAAACTTGTTTTCATTTTGCAAAGTCTTAAGAAATAGATCATTTTTGTGTTAGAATAAAAAACATTTATAGTTATAGATAACTTGAGACTGCTGATTTATACTTTCCTTTCAATTCAGACGATATTCGGAAATAAAAAACAAAAAAAAACTGTTTCTTATGTTTTAAAAAAAAGAAACACTGTTTTTTTCCATCCCTGTCATAAACCAACCTAAAAATCTGCAATCATGAATCTCTATTTGCCATTTTAACATGTAGTCAGGCAGATTGCTTTAAAATAATCTTCTTAACGATATACAGACGTCCCACTAAAAGAGCNATTTTAACATGTAGTCAGGCAGATTGCTTTAAAATAATCTTCTTAACGATATACAGACGTCCCACTAAAAGAGCCTGGCGCCATTAATATTAATATTATTTGTGAACGGAAAAAGTCGTAAATGCGATGCCGCGTTGAGTCCTTACTGAAAATCCGTAGTGAGAAGATGAGAAGGATTCCTTATTTTGGCGTACGACACCACTTCAAGATTGCATTATTTAACACGCAAACAATGTCTTTTGATTCCCAATGTCCATTTTGTCAAAACTAGACATCAATTTGAATTTTTGAGAGGATGTTTTTAAATGCATTATGTAAAAGTAATTCTGATGCTTCTCGAAAATTCTGCAAAAGAAATTTTTTTATGTCCAATGTCAAATTGTTTTTAACCTTTTCCATGCGGTAGTATTAACTCCAAACTACTCTTCATGGTAATTCGGATGATTCTCAAGATAGGATTTCTGGAAACCCTGTAATTTCTAGAATTTTATCGTGAGAATCATCCGAGTTACCATGAAATGGAGTTTGGACAATAGTAAAAAGAACTTATCTTTCTGAATTTTTTTAGTCATGAGGTGATCAATGAAGACATCACCATGTCAAAATATTATCTAAAAACTTTTTTTTCAAACAACCATAAAAATTTATTTTTCAAATTTCCAAACAGCAACAAAAATACGTTTTCATAATGCAAAATTTCAAATTGATTCGTCAAGTGTTGATGAAATTAACGTTGTATATCAAAGTTCAATTTTTACGTGTTAACCTCCGATGGATGTCGGTTCAAAATTGCAAAATTGTTAATTTTCGATATTTGACTACATGAAATATTTTGAATCACGTGAAAATTTTCTCGATAGAGGTAGCAACTGAAAATTTTTATTTTGCTTGCGCTATTCTTTCTATCTTTTCTGAAAAACAAATACTTTTATTTAGTTTTACTTATATTTATATATAATTTATATATTTATAATATATTTTGCTTGGTTTGACCCTAATGTGTTGTTAGGTTGTTGTTTCCTCAGCTCTCAATATCGCCAAAATTCATTTTAACCATCGTTGCACTCAACTGCGAACATTATGCGTCCCTGTATACTCGTGTCTTAAACCTAATAAATTTCAAGCGTTTGGGGTGCGCCAAGGTGTGCAATGAGTGCACAACTTAGTACTAAGCATTGAAATATGATTTGAAAACTACTCACTAACTCTCAACTGGGAGGTTATGACTATATGGCTTACGAAAAACAGCATATGAAAAATATAAACTTTGCTCCTTATGAACTTGAGAAAAAATTACTAAGATAATAGAGTGTAGAGCAAATCCTTACGCTTGATGGAAGATAACTGTTGACCTTTTCTCTTTGCTGGAGAACGCAGTGTACTTATGAATACTCTTCGAACCAAATAGGCAAGCACCTTACGCGGTCCCGCCCAAATGCTTTAGGACCACCTGGTTAGACGATTGCACTTATTTGATTTAATATTTTCGGCTGAAAAAATGTAACAGCATGTAGCAAAATATGTCTTATAAGCGTCTGGTCTTATATCGGATATCTCTAGAAGCACTGCTAAATTTACGCGCATGACACTTCGGTTTGTGGCTTTAAAGGCACACTCTGCTTCCATGACAATTGCTGTAGTTTGTTGCAAAATAAATAAATATTAATAAGCATACAAATTAATTCATAGATCCATATAGATGTATAAATATGTATATGTAGTATGTATATATTTTTGAATGATTATATATACGGTGAGTTTTCAATGATTATCGACCAACACCCACACTACCCTACTAGTACCCACTCATCCCTTCGGGTTCAAGTTTTATCAAGTGGGTAGATCACACATATTTAAGAAGATGATAATACGTATCCCTGGATCGTCTTGGATAACCCTAGATAGTCGTTAAAAACTCACGCTGTGTATATAAGTATACATTCATATATGTATTTTTTGACGATTTTTTGATGATATATGTATTACAGTGACGTCGTCACTGTAATAGATCAGGTACACTTATTATGGTTGTTACTTGTAATTGACCTAGGTCAATGGTGACCTCAAAAATCAAATTATTTCCCTTTCGGGGAATGCAATTTTATGGAAACTACTAAAATCACATTTTGAGAGCTTAAGTATATTAAGTATCTTCTGTGAATTTTACCTTGTTCAGGTTAAACAGGACGCTAGTTTCAAATTTGATAGATTTCATTGATTTCATTGTCACTAAAATTCAAAAAGTTTCAGATTTCTGAAATTATTTATTCAAATTCGCTAAATTAAAAAACAACATATAGTTAACATGAAATATAATAATTATATAGCGTAATTATTTGTTTGAATGAGGTCTATTCTTTCTTCAGTTTTACAAATCACACCGTTAAATACTGTTAGTGTTTTTCTTGATTAGACAATCTTCTAGATTGGATAATTTTGCCGAAGGTATCTTCTAACACACTAAATGCATTATACATTTTTTATTGTTCCAAGTTTCTAATTGGACATTTCGATCACATTCTCATAGATGCTAGACACATTAAAAAATAGAATCCTGACTAATATTTTTGAAACACATAAATGTGCATTATGCACCTGCACTTTAATAAACATTAATTAAAGTCTTTAAAAGTTCAAACTTTTTATCTCAAAAGTGCAAAATTTTCTGAATCTGACTTACGGCAATCCTATTAAATTTCCCGCATGATATGGCTGCATTGCCTGTGGAGCTACTTCAGCTTGTCCTACACCTGATGACCTTGACCTGCTTCTTGCTTTGTGGTATTTTTTAATCACTTAAACGAAGAAAATTTTGAATTTGTAGCAACAAAGTTCAACAGAATTATGCTACCAAAAACGGCCGTTCCCTTCAGCTGAAATTTTTTTTTAAACTCCGAATTCTAAAATAAATAATAACAGAATGACAAGAAAGAATAACGTAACCGCTCCTTCCCTTGTTCAGCTTTATCTTTTATTTCAGGCCAGATAATCAGTGAACATTTAGAGGAAAAATAAATTATTAAAAGTAGATTCTGTGCTTAGTATCAACTACATTATTACTTTTGTAAATTATTATTAGACAATTTATGTAATTTTTAACTCACCTTTGTCTTTATTATGAGTTGCAAACACAATATAAAGCTGTATTGTCCGTCCGTTCATCCGTCCGTCCGACCGACCGTCGGTGCTCTAACTCAAAAACGAATTGACGGATCGAGATGTGGTTTACACTAAAAGATAGCCCATGCACTAGGCACAGACAAGTTCGAAGATGAGTCATATCCGTCAACTTTGACCTAATTATTTTCTCTCTCGAAACTCCAATTTTGCCTTATAGGAATTTGCATGTTAAATAATAATTCGAATATTTCGATAACCAGGGTTTTTACTATGGAATAGCACAAGCCTCAAGTCCCATCCTACGTATACTAACAACCTAACAACTTAGCATTACCTAACCCGGTCATTAACTTAGCCACAATATTACGCTGCGCATGGCGTTACTTTACCCCAGACATTACCCAACCTTTGGCATGGTCCGACCCCGACTTTTAAATGTCAGACATAACACTAGTTCGGCATTACCCGACTCCGGGCATTACACGACCTCTGGCATTACCCCACCCCGGGCATTACCCCACCCCAGGCATTACCCCACCCCGGGCATTACCGCACCCCGGGCATTACCCTACTCCGAGCATTACCTGACCCCGACCTGGGGCATCAACCAACCTTGACATTACAATATTCCAGGCCTTAACCTACTCCAGACATTACGCAACTTTAGACATAACCAACCCCAGCATTATCCGACTCCGGTTATGATCCGACCCTGACCTTACAATATACTAGGTATTACCCGAGCCCGTTCATTACTCTACCCCAGTCATTTCTCGATCCTAGACGTAATCTGAGCCAGACCTTACAATATGCCAGGCATTACCCTACCTCGGTCATTACGCCACCCCAGACATTACCCGACCTAACAACCTAACCTAATAACATAACAACCTAGCAACCTATCAACTTAGCATTACACTACCCCCAATGTTACTCTGTGCCTGGCGTTACTTTACCTCAGACATTACCCAACCACTGGCATGATCCGGCACCGACCTTACAATATGTCAGGCATTACACTAGTTCGGACATTACCCGACCCCGGGCATCGACCCCAATTTTACAATATGCCAGGCATTACCTAAGCCGGGGCTTTACCCTACCCCAGGCATTACCCGAGTCATGGTGTCACTGTCTAGGTGTTTGAAGATATGTTATTAAATGAATTTATAGTTATCATTTAATTTGCCGCGACTTTGAATCGCTCATTCATAACTTATGGTTTTCGTGAACGTGGGTCAAACAAAAAGTCAAATGGAGTCACCGAGTCATGTCTGCGTCACTTTGCAGTTGGTGTCTGACTAAATGGCAAAATAAAAGTCACTGACTAGTGAATCCATGACTATTATCAAATTAAATAAATCGTTGTAATCGGAGTAATCTTGTGTTGCAGTGCTAAAACGCAAGGGGGAATGTGAACGGTAGATCGATGTGGAGGCATGTTGGGTGGTAGCGCGGGAAATTTTGCGGTAGGGAGGACGGGGTAATACTCGGGGTTAGGGTAATGCCTGGAGTCGGGTCATGTATCGCGGTGGGCTAATGCCTGGTATAACGTAAGGTAAATGTTGGCTGATGCCCTAGGTCGGATAATCCCCGTTTTTGTGTAATGCTAGTCGTTGGGTAATGTCGTGGTTGGGTCGTTCCAGGAGTCTGGGATTGTCTAGTGTTGCGTAATACCCGAATAGGGTTATGCTCGGGGTCGTGTAATGTCTGGAGCTGGGTAATGCCTGACACTGTGATGGCCGGGTCGGGTTATGCTCTGGGTCGGGTCATGTCTGGGTACGGTAATGCGCGGGCTCGGGTAATGTCTGGCATATTGTAAGGTAGAGGTCGACTGTTTTACGGGGTCGGGTAATGACGGTGTCCAGGTAACGTCCGAAGTCTGGTAATGCTCGGGGTCGGGTAATGCCCGGGCTCGGGTAATGCCCGTGGTCGGGTAATACCCGGGTTCGAGTAATACACGGGGTTGGGTAATGCTCGGGTCAGGTAATGCCCGCGGTCGGATAATGCTCTAGGTCGGTTAATGCCAGTGGCTGACTAATGTCCGGGGTAGTGCAATGCTAAGTTGTTAGGTTGTTAGGATGCGCGGGGTGGTGTTTGATACTTGAGCTATCCTTTAGTAAAAATTCCATATCGATCCATCTATTGGTTATCGAAATATTCGAGATTTTATTTAACATGTAAATTCGCATAAGGCAAAAATTGAGTTTCGGGAGAAAAAAAAACTAGGTCGAAGTTGACGGATATGGCTCATCTTCGAACTTATCCGTTCCTAGTGTATGACTATCGATTAGTGAAAACCGCATCTGGATCCGTCAATTAGTTTTTGTGTCAGAGCACCGATGGACGGACAGACGAACGGACGGATAGGACAGCTGATGATGTGTTTGCAACACATAATAATAGAATTTGCATTAACTTGGTACTTGAATATAAGAATGGCGTTGCCTGGAAGCCAAACAGTTGATGTATGACATCAAACTTTTTGTTCTTGGTAACTCGGGTGATCGTGACGAATTAATTTCAAAAGCGCTATTTCGTCAACGCGCGCGCACCCTACGCTGTGACGTGCTGACGTGAAGAATCCATTGTTGATTTTGAGTCAGAATACCGTTTTGATCTTTCTCTTATCTGAAGTAACCCTGTTTCTGAATTAGTTATTAAAAATTAATAAAAATTACAGCTATGGATTAGAAACAGTGTTATTAATATTATTTAATTTAGCTTTCGGTAGTTTTTTAGGTAGCAATTATGTGAATAGATCAAAATGACATCAAAATCCGAAATGATTTTGGGGTCTACGTCTAACACTTAATTTCCAGACACACGTGTTGAATTTAAATTTTCAAAAAGCATCCAAAACCAACTGTAAAATGCACTATAACTTAAATTCCATAAACATTTCAAATTTTACCCACTCAAAAAAATGTAGTTGAAATCTTTTTAATCAAATTTTCCTATGCTAAATAACTTGAAAAAAATAAAATTGAAAAATTGCTGCATGAGAAGCCCAAGGTTTCTTTCTCGTTCTCCAAATTTCAAATACTCATGCAAATATTCTCCCAATTTTTCCTAAAATTACTTTTATGTGCCATTCATACAATTTTTTCATCATATAATTTATTGCCCTGTGTAACTCTTTTTCCACAGAATTGTCCAATGAAAATTAAAAACAATTTCATTTTAACATTTTTCTTAAATTACATGAATCCAATATTGTTATCCCGCACTACTGTTTCCATAAAATACTTTTACTGATTATATTTTATAATAAAATTTTATTATTTTAGACAAAATTGCCTGCATGAATAGTTGTTTCAAACTCACAGTGAATTAAAATTTCAAATCTTTTTTTTTTAATTTCTTTGTATTTGAATTTTGTCTAATTAGTTGGTAAAATGTGGTTATCTGTAATAGGGTGACATTGAGGTCAGTACACTAACTATTCGACCCTCAACTTACTCATCGTCCACCTGGTTCCGAGAGGTAAAAATAGTCTAACTTTAATTACAAATGATTCTTAGAATTTGAATTAACTGGCTGGATTTGGATTTTTATTAATCCGTATTAATTCTCAAGTGGAAACCTCCATGTTTTGCCTTGGTCTCACTACAGAAAAACTTCTCTCAAATAAATCTTAAACCAATGGAAAAGTTTTAGTGTTCTGCGTATTTTCGTCGAAAAAATCTTGACCTCATCTACTGCGTATTCAATTCGTCAAAATAAAGTAAACAATTTTTTATGAAAAGTAGCTGAAGCCGGTAAAAACAAGTCGCAGGTACTAGCTTCCGGTAATGACAAATTTTGATATGCAGTGAATTTTGGCCATAAGATTGTTTGCAAAAAAAACTCCAACTTTTGTCAGAAAGAGACATAAAAATTCAATCATGGTTACAACTCATTTCTTTTAAAAAAGTAATTTTATTCATAAAATAATTTATGAAAGACAAATAAAAAGATTAAAAAATGAAATTTCTAAATCAACTTTATTTCGTCAGTGAAAATGACAATTAAAATATTCATATTTCGTAAGATTAAATTAAAACTTTCTTTATAAATTTTAATTAGATTTGTTAGATTTTTATGATAAATTCAAATTCAAATAAAGAATATATGCTATTTGAAAACATAGATTGAAATTTAGTTGATAATTTTTTAAATACAAGGAATGATTTTAGTAAAATTTAGTTACGTTTGACATGTTAAAAAATTAAATTTTACTTTCAAATCTTTCAAAACATTTTGCTACTTAATTGTCATTGGTTCATGTTACTCTACGAAAAATCATTAGTTGTTTTTTATATCCATTTAAATAGTTTTAAGTCACTTTACAATAGGGCAACGTTTGAATCAATTAGCACTTATTTTAACTAATTATTAAAAAAAAGTAGTAAAACAACGAGTCCCTGTTACGTTACACTTGGAAATAACAATTTGGCAATGTTGAAAATATTCAATCAACATTTTTTGATTTACCGCATAGAATCTCTTAACATTTTCAGAAAATTTGTAATATAATAATATAGTAAATAAGTAAATAATATAAATCTTCACTCTATGTAGAATCTTATGAATATGAAAAAAATCTTTTTACATAATTCTATAATGTAAAAAAATGTTCACCAGTAAAATTTTTAAAAACAACATCACACTCAAAGTTGAAAAAAAATTTAGTTAAAATATATAATTTTCATGTTAAACTTGTGTTGTTGCATCCAAACCGCATCTATAATGCAGTACTGTTTATACTATTACCCTTTTCCTAAACTGCAAAAAAGTCACAATTGACGAATAAAATACATGAAAAGAGTTTACTTTATTATAATAAGTTTTATATTATGTATATTTATATTATAGACGAGTGTAAAATTTCCGTGAAAGTTATATAAAAACTACACTGCAGCTCATATCGTGATACGTATCTGACAAAATCTTGTTCAAAAATGAATAATATAAATTAATTGGAAATGAGCAGATGTAAAATTTTCCAGATGGAAGGTATAAGGATTAACTAAGAGTCTTTCTGTTTTAATTAATGGAAAATTCTAAAAGTCGCAGTAAGATCTGATACCTTAATCCTTGGTTAGGGTATATAAAGAAGAGTGCTAAGTGCTAACGCTTTCCTTAAAGAGCATTTCTCTTGCTCGGAAGCCATAATAAATCAAAAACATATCGAACTCAATTCAGTTGGTCATAAAAAGCAAACAAAAGGAAACTTTTCATCGCTTTTATGTACATGACTGTGGAATATATTGAAAACGAAATAAAACAAAAAATTTTATCCAAATTTTAGCATAAAATCTTTAAGGATTCAAGAAAATTAGAAGAGATTCGTCAAAAAAGTAACAAATTTGTATTGATAAAATGAAGCTGAAGACGAATAATGCCGACGAAGAGTGTGGGAAGAAAGTTGAAAAGAGTAATCCAAGTATGCATCAGGTATAGAGAAAAATCAAGAAATTTGTGTACATAATGACATACCTTTTTGTCCTTGTTCTTGTCCTT